>CM033107.1:4210335-4366374 GCA_019321725.1 Paulownia fortunei | reverse complement strand
TAATATCAAATTAGTAACTAACCATTATTAAGCATGTTGGAAAAATAATAAAATAACAACTAAGTAAATACCCGAATACCATTTCCTTCTTCTTTCTCTTCTATGTTTCTGCTTTCTTTTTTCTTTTGATTCCTATTTTTTCCATGTTTTTCTTCCTGTTTGCTGCTTCTCCCTTCTTTAGCCAACCCCACCACAACATCCCTCTGATGCCACTTGGTCTCCACCAACACTATTGGATGCACCGGACACATATAGCCGCAGAACGCAGGAACACTAGTGGCCTCAACCACAACCTCTCTTGCCACCCCTTTGGTCCAGAGTGCTCCACCACTGGTGCCACCTTAGCTCACACAACCTGTGAGAGCTGACACACACCCAGAGCACCACCTAATCCATCCAATTGCAGAGAAATAGTTGCACCTAACTCTCCGTCACAGCCACAGCCAACACTGCTGACATCTGCAAACTCTGCCACCAAGTCATGCTGGTACGGCAGTCCAAATCCGCTAAACCACCATGCTAGGCACACACCAAAAAACCACTCGAGACACACAATCACTGAGTCAAGTTCACACATATATTCAGAGCAACAGTGCCATGGAGGTAAAGCGCCCCACCACCGTGTAACCATTCCTTCACCCCTAGCTCCAACACACCACCTCTCTCTTTCACTCTCAAATTCCCTTCAGTTTCAAGTTCAACATCCTTTCAGTTCTCTCCTCTCCTCCGCAATTTTTGGGTTTGAAAGAATTTCAGAAGTCATATAGATATTCCATATGAATTATCTATATATCAGGAGCTGAAGAATTGAGAAAGAAGCTGTTGCCTTCTGGCTTTGCCACACAAGTATTGGGGAAGCAGGAGGTGTTGCTTCCCTGAATTTTTCTATCGAGTTTATTTATTTTAAATATTTCTTTTTAAAGTATTAAAATAGCATACTGGCCCAAAAAGATAGGAACTCAATTAAGTACCTAACTAAGTCTGCACATGCAATTTAGTCCTGATTAAGAAGTTGTAACTCAATCAGTCCTGAAAGATTACCAACTTTCCAATTGAGTACACCTTTATCAGAATACTATAATTTAATGAAGAATTTTGTGTTTATGATAGCGGGATCACAGTGTCAGAATCTATTGTTACCCTTTCTCTCTGCACAAGCGCAATCAATGATCTATTCAAAATTTGCATAAAAGAAAAGTATCTCACAATCATATTGGTTATAGTACTGAACTTGGAGGAAAAGGACATAAGAGAGTGGAGGGGAAAGGAATTAACACTTGAATGCTTATAGTTGCATATTTCTGGAATTATGTTAGGCGATTGCTGAAATATCATAACAGCTAATCCCCGTGGAGGACCTTCTCTACTGGGTGTTATTTCTAGAGTGAACTAAGGTATTAGAGTTGCCATTTTTGTCTTTTCTTTTCTTTTTGTGTGTTTTAATTGTCAGAAATCTTAAGATTTTGGTACTTTTTCATTTGATGCTGCACATTTGGGAGTTAGTGATTATTCCTACATCCTAAACAATTCTGCCCCTATAATGAGCGGAGCACTGACATGTGTATATAGCAAGTAAGCAGAGTCTCTCTTGCAATGATTGATTTCAGACAGTTCTTACTTGAAATGGGTAGATGTTCTATATCGTAGTTTAGTATTTCTCTGTCTTGTGCTAAAGTTATCTCCTTCCGTCCTCTTTACATTGCTCTTCCTTCCTTGTTAGGATGTCTAGAAGAAAAGCTTCTCATTTTAAAATGGTAATTTACTATTCCAAAATACTCACTAAATATATATGATGTGATTCACAAGAATGTTTAGTCTTTGTATTTGAGGTAAGAAAGTGTAGATACAAAGGATTCCAACTTTTGAAACTACTACTTGGAACTGTGTGCCACTGCAAATGGGTATATTCATTTGTGGAAGGAGGAAATATCTAAGCACTTAATTTTCTCTTGTTTCATTTTAGTTTCATTAAAGGTTATAACTTATAAGCATGATTTGCCTGCTTCATACACTTCATTTTTGCTCTGCTTGATTTCCGCATCCGTTCGAATGCTTCTCACTTAAAAGAAAAAAAGATTCAATCCTATTTTTGCCACCCTTTTGAGTGTAAATGCCATGTCAATAGCAACTTATTTTGATATCTACAGTGATCCACTTCCATTCATCATTGTCTATGTGCAGTCTATTTGTTCTGATTGCCACAGCATTTTAATGCAGGGAAAAAGATGCAGTTCAACTGCAGCTTGAATCGTAAGTTTCTATCAGTTATATTTTCTAAAATTTCAAGTTTCTGCAGTGTTTCTTTTGGCTCTTAGCTTGTGTTAATATTTTTTAAGTTGTATGTAATCAATCTTCATCTTCACGACTTTACATTATTTTCAAACTTTATGCATTGGCATCTGTCAAGTTTAGTTTATTTGTTTGTGATGTGATATGTATGTTTGTGCCTATGTCTTTATTCCCATATAAACCCCATCAAACATGCATCTACTGCCAAAGTTAATTGACTAGTAATTATCAGGAAACTTCTGAAATTTGTAGTATGCAAAATACTGGGAAGTGTGCAAAAAATCTAGTAAAAGAAAAGAATGCACGGAGACACAAACTGAATATGCGTTAAAGCCCACGCCTTATAATATGCTATAATGCTCAGAGGAACACTTGCAACATACCCTGTTGCCTGTTTTGCATGAGTAACATTAGGCTTTATCACCTAAGTTATCAGACTTGGCATATTATTATGATGTAATAGGTTATAAGACCAGCCCGATCCTAAATTTGTAGAAATGAATTGTAGATTAACAGAAGGGTTTAGCATAATAATATCATTGTTTTAATTGTTATACAAAGACAAACCATTTAAGAGGAAAATTGGCCGATATATTAGTGAAACATGAATCTTGCTAGAATATAAGAATCAAAATAAAAAATGTATCCAACTTTCAATTCTTCTACCATGTGAAGAGCACAGTTAGGAGTCTGAAATGAGAATTATAAAGGCCTGCATTTTTCTGCCGAAAATCGAGCCTCGATCACAATTTCTTCTAGCGAGTTTTAAATGCAAACCTATACATTACAATTCATTTCAAATATATAAAGACCCAACAATTTTCGTTATGTTTAAAATGGATTGTATAGATAACCAAAAAACAAAACGGGTGCTGGAAAAAAGGAGCACTTGGTGCAAGATCATCGAGACCTTCAAATTAGAAAAATGTACCTATTCAAGTTATTTGAATGTGGAAAAACAATATGTAGAAGTAATGAAACATACTTGGAAGCGAAAAGACAAAAGCCCATACATGGAGAGACAAATAGAGAGCAAAGAGAGGTAATGTGAGGTGTTTTCACAATATAACATCAGATGCATGGTCATTTTCAAAATTTTCAAATAGACTAGTAAAAGGCTTCCACTTTGCACATAAAAGAATATGATTTACACGAGAGAAATTTTATAATAGTAATATTTATAGTACCTCGTATCTTAACTTGATTCTTATTGCCATTGTATTTTTTGACTTTTAATTTCAAGTAAATGTCTTTCTATTATTTGATGATTTATTTGCAAAAATGCGGTTAATAAAGTATACAACATCGCCAAAATGACTGCATGACTTATAAAAGTGATTGAATAAACATCTCAAATATTGGAATGCAAGGAATGAAAAAAAAAATCTCTCAACACACATTATTGAAAAAAGTATTAAAGAAACGAATTATTGAATATTCAAAGTGTAAGTAATAATTTAAGTTATTAATTCTTACTCAATAAGTTATAATTATTAAAATTTCTGTTTAGGAATTCCACATATTTGTTTGGGAATTGTTTAAAGTTTATGAAGAATACTGTTAACAGGTTTTCTTAATAAATATATGTACCTGAAAAAAACATTTTGAATTTTAATCTATATAATTTATAAAGGTTATTTTTCTCAACCCGAAAAGACCTATAACAACATCATATTGATGAGGCACGTTCTTAACCTAGATACACCTATTAAATATTTTTGCTTTCACATGTTTACTACTCGTAAATTCTTTGATTTAAAATGATTATAGTTTTAACTTTAAATATAATTACTATTGAGTTTAAAATTGTTAGATTTTAACACAATATTAAGACAATTCAAATTTGTATTTTCTGTTGAAGTTTATGTATTTTAATTAATCAAGTGTCATAGTTATTTACTCCTTGCATTTTTTCAACTTCACCAAATAATTCATTACTTAAAAGAAGTGACTAAATTAGTTTGTTAGATTTTATTAAAAATAATCCGAACTAAGCGTACACTAAGTTAACATTAATTATAAAAATGCTGATTATTGGAAATAAAATCTAATTCTATCGAGTATAATGTTGCATAAAAATTACAAAGTCATTGGCTTTTGTGCACTTATATATAATGAAAAGGATAAAACATAATTAATGATTATGCACATACATCATTCACAAAATTAGAGAACTAAAATATTTCAAAAACTTTAGCAGACATCAAAGTAATATTAAATATATACATCAAATTGTTCACTCAAGAAGACAAATGTCCACATGAAGCTTATCACTAAAGAAAAGATTAAAAATAAAACCAATCAAGAATTATTAAAATGTTACTATAAATTTAGTCTAAACACACTTTCCAAAATATATATTTCTATGTACGTAGTGCTTGAAATGCATCATATAGGACCAAATCAAGTACTCTCACAGGCTAAGAATTGATAAAAGCTTTTTTTAACTCTTTATACTAGTACTCAATTTTCTCATTTAATTTAATATTCTTAGTTAATTAAAAGAATGAAAAATAAATCATAAAGTGTCACTTTCAATTGAAAGTTTTCAAGTAAACTTAAATTATTTCTTTACCAAAACCAAACACAACATCATGACATTATTTATAGTTACTATTTATCAATTTAAAAAAATATATAAAGTCTAATCTTGCCCATCTGCTTACCTGTTACACTTGTCCACTTTCTTTTCTCTCTCACTCTTTCCAACAAATAAATATAACAAATAAACTGCACCACAAGTCTACAACAAATCACTTTTCATATTTTTTTCCATTTCGTCAACAACCATGTAGATATATTTATCATAACAATTAAAGCTATAATATGTTTGTACCTTTTAAGAGAATATCATTTTAGTACCCGATTTTTGTCATCGATGCCATATTGGTACCTTGATTTTAACAAATGTTATAAAGTAATGCTCGAGTTTTGCAATAAATGTCAAATTGATATAATATTGGATAGTCGTTTTAGTTTTTCTTCTAAATTTATAAATGACATATCCTTTTAAATTTATTCATTTTTGAATTTCCTTCTAATCTTTCATATTATATTTCATTTGATTAACATAAATCCTATCATATTGATAACTTAGGTTAAAATAATCTAATAATATACTTTAAAATATAAAAAGACTATAATGAAACAAAAAACAATTAAATTTAAATATACTTGCAAGAAGAATAGTAAATTTGAACCACAATTTACGAGGTGCAATTTTGAGATATAATTTGTAAATTCTATATTAAATCCTTATAACCAACATGATATTAATCATAATTACCTAAAAATATCTATCATGATATTAATCATGATATTCAAAAAAAGGCCTATATTTGTTCATATGCTCACCTATTCCTCTTGTCCACTTCTCCTTTTCTCCCTCACTCGTCCCAACAAAGCAATATAACAATAAAAAAAATCAATATCATTGTTTTTCATATTATTTTTTTCTTTTCAACAACAACCATATAGATATTTTTATCATAACACTTAGACTTGTAATACATTACAAACATGATAACTTTTACGATTATATAATTTTGGCACCTAAGTTTTGTCATAAATATCACATTAGTTCTTGAATTTTTACAAATATTTTAAGTGACACTCGAGTTTTGCTTATAAATGTCAAATTGTTACATATAAGTTGAAGTCCTTTTAATTTCTCTTCCAAATTTCTTATAATGACATATATAACCTTTTAAACCCTATTCATTTTTTAATTTTCCTTTCAATTGTTCATATTATATTTCAATTAATTAAATTAAATTCTATCCTTTGTTAGCATACATTAAAAATTTTGTAATAATATACCTTAATATAAGTAAGAAATAAAAAGATTATGATGAAACAAAAGAAATTAAAATTATAGAATTTGTGAGGTTTGATTTAAAATTTGATTTGTAAAAGTTATATTAAATCCTTATTCCAAGTTTAAAGGTGATTCTTTGCTACAACAACTTTTTTGGTCTTTTTATTTTTTAAATGAATTTTTTGGATTTTTCATCTTATTGATTAGACCTAATATTTCTCTTACTCCATGTACTCTTTTTTCTTAAATCGAGCATTTAAAAATTGAATTTAAAATCTAATCTCATAAATTTTTAAATTCATAATTATCGCTCCAATCTAGGTCCATTTTAATATTTAATTTTTAGAACTGGCTTCAGCCACAAAGGTATTTGCTATAGACTTGGCAGTACCAAGCCGCTTATCCTCAAGCTCAACATGGCGAGCAGCATTAGAGAATGTCTTAATGTTATTATTATGAGTCAGATTTGGCTTGTAGATTCTCCCAGTTGTAAGAAGGTGATCGAATCAATGCTTGAACTTACTGCTCAATTCGTAGGACCACGTTATTTGATACTATGACAACTTGTTTCTTATAAGTGTCATATCATGTTTGGCACGACCCTCAAATGTTTGATATTGTGATGACTTGTTTCTTATAAGTGTCAAACTTGATAGTCAGCTGTTTCAATTGAGTCACGATTGTAGCTTTGTAGTTTTCCTTGAGGTACACTCAAATGTCGTGGGCTTTGCTCTGTGATAGATGATCTCATTCATGAATGTGAGCAATGTCTAACAGCTCACTACATTTGAGTACAACTGGGTGTACTCAAGAAGAAATATGAAGTTACAACCGTGACTCAATTGAGATAATTGACTGTCAAGTTTGACACTTGTAAGAAACAAACTGATCACAATATCAAACAACATATAAGGGCTATGTAACATGATAAGAGAGTTGAAGTTAGCTGGACACATTCTCTCTAATAAGCAGCAAGCTCAAGCATTGATCAGGTCACTTATAACCCCTAGCCTTCCAAGCTAATGACGCGGGTTCAATTCCCACCCGCTTGAGCATTTGTAAGTCAATCTAACTCATAATAATAGCATCAAGACTTTCTGTGATGCTACTCGTCGTGTTGAGCTTAAGGATGAGCGGTTTGGTGTTACGAAGTCCATAGCAAATGCCTTTGTAGTTGAATCCAGTTCTAAAAAGGCTTTAAGCATAAAAGAAACTAGAAGAAAGGCAATAAAGGAAGGATATTGGAGAAGGGTCTAAGAAGAACAATTTTAATCCCAAACACAATAACATGCATAAGAAGTTTCGGAAGAAGAAAGATGTGCAAAATGAAATGCTACAATTGTTAAGCTCTTGGCTATTTTGCTTAGCACTTAATAATGCTTCTTTGAGTGTTGTATATGTCTCTAGTACTATCTTATCCTTGTGGATTATAGATTCGGGTGCAATAGACTATGTAACTAGAGATCGTGAAGCATTTGTGTACTTTCATCGAATTTCTTCTAGTATAAGGTGGATATATGTAAGAAATAATACAAATTATTTATTGTTACTCGATTTGTAAGCCTATATTATCATAATTATAGGATTTATTAAATAAATGAATATATCTCGAAAAGGTTAATTGATAATTGAAACTAAATTAGAATTTAAAAGGGTATATCCATCACTATAAAAAAATTTAGATGGTGAATTGAATGGAATCCATCCAATATATTGTACTTTGGCATTTATAGCGAAGCTCGAGTATCAATTACAGCATTGTAAAAATCCATGTATTACTTTGATATTAATAGCAAAATCATGTACGAAAATGATTTTAACTCTTAACTTTTAACAGCATCTTAATTATTTTGCTTATCGTTCATTTATTCCTTTTTATTTAGCAAGAAAACTTCTAAAATTAACCCTTTTTATTTTCTTTTTTCATTTATTCTGTAAATTCACATTTGCTTTTTCTATTTATTTATCATCTAAGCTCCTGGACTTAAGTTACTTTTTTTTTTCATTTCTACTGTAAATTCATCTTTCTTTTTTTCTCTAGAATTATAATAAAAGTTGGATAAAATAAGAGAAAGTATAAAAAATCCAGTGTTGTGGAGAATAATCAACTTTAAACAACCATAACTCTCTCATACAAGGTCTTCTATACGGCCATGACCTATGGTTGGAAATTTTTCAAAACTAGTTTATATGAAATTGATTTCATTTAAAAATCCAAAAACTCAAAGAATGGTGACATTTCAATTGGAGAAGCCATTTCATTTAAAATGACTCTTTAAAAGGGTGGATTTGATTGATAACTAGTTCAAACTTTGTGAGATACAAGTTCACTTGTTATGTGGCTTTGTCTAGTTGGTAAGTTGCACCTTGTTAGTTGAACTTTTTATAGCGGTTGTTGAAGGTGAATTAAACATGTAGGGTTGTCCGAAAGCTGCTCACCTGAATATTAATACGATCTGCTACAGTAGAAATCTTAATATCTTTTCAGCTGCTTACCAGCATACAAAACCACTGTGTTGGTATGATATTTTATATACCTTTGTATTGTGGTTAGTCATTTACTACTACTTCTTTGATGTAATGGTGGTAAGATTGTCCTTTAGATACAAAAGGGTTTGGCTGTTGGCATTGGTGAAGTCAAAAGAGAACAAATGTGCACATTCTACTGTTTCTGAAAACTGAGGTGCAAATGTCCATAAAACTTAACTTGATGAAAGGGAATCAGAAATAGGTATCATTCCCATCAAGAATCATGAATTCAGTTTTTTTCATCTAAACTGTTCATATCAGGCCCCGACATTTGGTCTAAATTGTACCTTGCTAAAAGAACTGTCATATTTCTCTAGCACTTGATGTACATTTTTTGTCAGAAAAACAAAAAACATATCTATGGGCCCTAACTTTCTATGTTCTTTGGCATGTGATATGATATGTTGAAATCACCATCGCTAACAACATTTTGTGGATAAACACAAACTTTGTGACAATCAGTCTTGGTGATGAGCATGTTGGCTATCGACGGATGGATTTTCCAAATTTGAAGTTAAGTATAGTTGGTGGACGGCCATTTTCTTGTGGCGGTGAGCATGTGTTTCGGAAAAAACTTCTTATTGCTAGGTAAGTAGTCTATAAATGCCAAATTTCAATTTTATGCTCCACCTGTACAATCTCATTTGCATCATACTGTGCTTAGAAGCCATATACGAATGTGTACTATTTCTTAAAAGGAGATAGGAAATTTTTTATCATGAAGGTAATTTAAGTTATATGATCTTTCTAGATTTTCTGTTAAGCTTAAGTTTTTGTAAACTTCTTTTTTGTGAAAAAAAGAAAAAGAAAAAGAAAAGATCAATAGAAGTGTTTATCGAATGAAACAAGATTATAAACTCAGAGATTTTTTAAATGAAATATAATGTATAAGCCTCTTCTGTTTTTGGGTGCTTAATATATTAGGAAGAAAGTTGTATATTCTTGGAAAAAGAGGTGTGCGGAAGTATCTTTATGATTGGAATGATATATCAGAAAAATCATTTCCAATATGCAGTCAAAGTACATGTAGATTCAATATATCAAATATCAATGACTCATTAAGTAAAGCGATTAGTTATATATTAAAGCAATACATCTTAGGAGGAGAAGCTAATATAAAAGTAGATTAATACCCCACCTTTCGGTGGGACTTGAATACAGGGGCTCTCAAATGTAAGTGTTGGAGCCTTAGCTCATATCGCTTAAGCTAGGTCTCTTTAACAAAACTTGTATCATTTGATTTACATATAAAAACAATCAAACCAATTTTACCACTTATTTAATAAAATGCAATCAGTGTAATGAAGAGCGTAACACCATTCTCAACTGACTGCAAATGTTGAAAAAATGTTGTATATTCCAGGTCTTATTCAATAATTTCCAAACAGACCCTTGATCAAATTTAATCCCATCAAACAAAATACACATGCCCCATACACCGGATCCTAATTTCAGTCCAATGACGCAGTCCATACATATTAATTCCTAGAGCCTTTAGACTTTGATGAGGAGAGACATGTGAAAGAAGCCTTTCTCTGCACGGTTGAGATCCCAATTCTGGAGTTAAGGGATGAGGGAAATATTATCAGTCTTGTTCGTGCTACGTCAATCTCCGATTTGGCATGGTTCAGCTAGGAAGAGAAGTGGTCAGTCATTTGGCAATGCATGGACCTCTGCTAACTCTACAAAGGATTAGATTATCGGCCCATCCAAAACAATTCCTGAATACATGACAGTGCTTTAAAATATGCAGGGACTACCACATGAAGATTTATTTGGCACATGTGTGATAAACTAGTGAACCCTGCATTTTGCCTGATGTTCTGTTTGATGGATGACGAGTGGAAGCACAAGTGGGTTGAGCCCTTGGCGCCTTGAGATTTTTCAATTCGCATGGCATCTTATATCTGTTGCTGAAGTAGGTAGGCAGTGGAATATGAGGCACAGAGAAGAAGTCAGAATTAATATTAATATTATATCATATTACTAGTAATATTAAAATTAATATTATATCAGAAATAATATATATACATTTATATGATAAGTAATATATTTATATAAATAATATGAATAAATGTTTATATACATTTTGTAAACATAGAAATATATAAATATATACTATTTATAATATATAGAAATATTTAAATCATTATATAATTGATATAAACAATATAAATAATTTCAACAATATATATTAACATGTTTACAATATTATTATTAATAATATATTCAACTAATTGATGACTAGGCTGCTATATGATTTTCTTAATGTAGGCCAAGTAAAATTAACCTTACTTTCTAGGTCCAAGCACAAAGGTAAACCAATTAATAATTGGTTAATATGTATATAACATCTATGGGCACAAACTCCGTGATTTTTTCATCTTTGGTCTCGCCTGAATTCCAATTATCCATGTTGCAATTATTTCCCTAGATATGGCGTCCATGATATGGATGGAAGTGCAAAGAGGATTTATGAAGCTGCTTTCAGAACTCCCGCTGATCATTCAGTTATATTTCTTGCTCATAATGGGCCTACAGGTGTATCAATTTGTGAAGCAAATGTGCTTTGTTTATATGGTACCTTAGAGATGCTTTACGTTATTCAGAAGGGTAATTTCACGCAGGTCTAGGTTCCAACGTGGATGATATCTGTGGAAAGAGTTGGGTTTTTGGAGGTGGTGACCATGGGGATCCTGGTAATTCTGAATCTCAACTACTATATTGTTTATGCTTTCAGCGATTATAAATTCTCTAATGTGGTTATGATATGATATGTGAAAACACTGAAATTTGGTCTATGATGATTAATATGCAATTTCTTTACAGATTTAGCACACGCAATATCCCAACTAAAAGAGAATACCAACTTGTCGATCAAGTTGGTAGTGTTTGGTCACATGCATAAAGAGCTGGCATATGGAAATGGTCTTCGAAAAATGATAGTGGTTGGGGATGACGATACCATATACCTCAATGGGGCAATTGTTCCAAGGGTTAAAACAATTGGCAAAGAACAAGTAAGCTATATGAGGAGCTCCAACTCTGATAAGACCTCAGCCATGCCATCAGATGTTGAAGGCACCCTTCGAGCCTTCACCATTGCTGACATATCAGATGGGAGTTTGGAGAAGATTGCTGAAACTTGGGTTTTAGTAATTGGAGACAAGGTCACAATACAGGACGAGCTCGTATTATTTAGCAAGGCAGCTAGGCTCTAGGTAGTATCTAGGGTTTGGTTTATAGGTCCGACCACTCAGTGTTTTATATGAGGCTCTGTATATTCAAGAGCAGATTCCTATGATACTATATGAACTTTTTGGGATTTATCAATCCTACTATACTGGCATCTATTTACTGGAAAGATTTCTTCATTTTAAGACTTTAAGTCAACAAGTTACAGATGTATTCTTTTGGATCTCTCAATAAAATGGCAACAATTCCATGAAATTAATTACCTGAGAAGCAGAGAGCAGATTTTGTCTGCTCGGTTGTGCCCAAGAACGACGTTGCTTGACTCAATCATTCGTTAAGTCTATTAACTTTTAGTCTTGATAATTAGGAAGATCAATTTTGGCTCCATCCAGAGAAGCCATGTATTTTAGAGAACGAAAATGGAGGTTGTTCGCCTCTACTTGGCTTATTTTCAGCATTGTTCTCTGATATTGAAGAAGTTTAACTAGTTCACAGGAATTCAGTTGGAGAGTTGTTGCTTATTGTCTTCTTTTGCAATGCTTTGTTACCTGACTGATGATAACCATCTAAGGTGTGCATCAATTTTTCCTACGCCCATCCGTGGTCTTAATGAAAATTTGTTAAGGGGGCTGCAAATTGCAAGTGCATGAGGTGTTTATTACCCTTAAAGCTTCTTATGAGAACTCATGGGTCCTTAAATACAGAAGCTCATTTCACCTTTCCATGTTATTCATTGACAATGGCACCAGTAAATCCCACTAAAGCCATAGAGAGGCCATTAGACATAATGCCTACTTATGCCAGTGATCACATTAGAAAGAAGGGAATTTTTATGCAACCCAGGTGCAATGATCATAGTGACATAGATGTGAGTGGGAACAAGCATTTTGCTATGTGAGAAAGATTGATACAAAAATCATTACTCCTGATGTTTCATAGAATTTTTCAAAAAAAAAATCTGTATATATTAATGTCATAAATCAAGTTTTCTTTAATGAGAATATCATAATGCCAAAGTAAACTATTATCACATATATTAACATCTAGATTTGTGGATAATGTTATTTTTTATGTACAAGTTATTTTTTATAAGTTTTTACGTGTTCATAATGATGGCAATAAGATAGATCTATCAAAATTCGAGTCTTGTTCCACTAAATTTTTTAAAAATTTGGACACGCCCTGAATTAGCTTGGTTCAGGTTAAATTCATTAAACTCGTTTTATAATTTTAAAAATATAAAAAAAACTCTTTTTTAACAATACACCTAAAATTTTTCAAAAAATATATTTCTTAATAAAAAAATATTACATAAATATGTATAAATTAAAATAAAAAATTAAAAAATTAAAAAGGGTGGTTTTGCAGTGGGATAAGTTTGAAAATAAAAAATTAAGACTCATCTTGAACTCATTTACAAATTTAAAAATTTACCTCAAGTAAAACGGTATCAAAGTGATCCAAATTTAAACTTATCTTGTTGTCATCCTATGAGTTCAGCATTTTGATTGGTTTCTTTGGGTGCATTACAGTAAGTAAATATGAACTATTGTATCAGTTGGGGCTTGAAAAGAATTTATGAATTCCAGCTCTAAAGAAGTTATTACTCAATGCTGACCAAGCTGCAATTGTAGTCTTGGTAGGTTTGTGTTTATGATTAGAAAATTAGACCCCTACCCCACCCCATTTGTATCAGGTGATTTATAACCTGAAAAGAGCAAAGAGAACTTCACATAAAAATGATGATGACTAATAATTCTAGACTTTCTCAAAAGTACATAATATTATTGATTTGAAGCAGGCAGTCTGCCAACTGCAAGTAATATAACAATGTGTTTTTTTTATATTGTTTGACTCCTTTTTAATAATAATCTGGTGGGAGCCCTCTTTCTAAAGGCTCCCACCTTTAAAAATTGAATTTCTGTAATGATGTGATTTTTTTTATTTTTTATAGTGGGTGGGGTTGGGGGTTGGGGGTTGGGGAAAGAGGGGAGGGGGAAAGGGTTCTAACCTTCTGCTGGGGAAGGGTTAGAATCCTTAATTTCAAGTGTGAGGTCAGTACCACCATACAACAAAAAGAGTGGTATGTAAAGATGTGATCTTATGTTAATAACATGAATTGCTATATTTTTTTAAAAGTCATGTATTGTCTTTGTTATATAGTGTTGAGTTTTATCACATAGGATATGGAAAAGAGAGAAGTGTACATATGTCTAGTAGAAATTTTTATTTAAAAAATTAACTCAGTTTCTAAATGTATTTGATTTTTGTTGAGAAAGAATGAAGGCTTTGGATGGGGATAATCTAAGGGGAATCTACTAAATTTGATAGGGAGAAGTTTTAGGGTTCCATTGTAGAAATCATTCTTCTTGGAAGTGAATCAATTACATTGGCAAGCATTTTATTTTCTATAGGTTCTCGACATAATAGAGGATTTTTTTTATAAAATAGAGACACTTGATTTTTAATTCATATACTCAGTAGAGTATGAATATTTCTGGTACGACACATATCAATGTTGTTTATGTGGAATTTAAATTAAATTTGAATTATGACTTGTACCATAGGAATTGAATTATGATGTAAAATGAATAATATGAGTATTGTAATTCCTATGCATTGATGAAAAATGAGAAATGAATGGAATCGTCATTTCTTACTTAATTCTAATATCATGATTGATAATTAGGAATGAATGATAGAAATTGAACAAAATAATTTTAAGGACCAAATTACCTTTTAATAGAAAAATTTTATAATAATTTTATATTCAATATTTTGTGCAGAAATAGGTATGTTATTATTTTAATCAGTGTTAAATAATATGTATATATATATAGAATATAGATAAAATTTTACCCTAATATATAATTTTTTAAAAATACAAAAATCAACAAATTGGTCTCAAAACAAATATCCAATTTTAAATTTTAGACTCGGATGGATGAATACTGATGATGCCAAAAATTCCAGCAATAATCACTAAATCTTAATTGAATGATTGAACCTCAATTCACATGAACCTCATGCCGAATTAACCTACAAAGTGTTGGGGAGTGCCTAGCATAAACACGTGTTGGGGAGTGCCCAACATAAACACTCCGACGCTCAAGTTATTAAGAATAATGAGAGCCTTGATCAATCAATCAAGAATTCTCTGTATGTTAAATATGCGTGTAAAAATTAAAAAACCATACATTGAATCTCCTTTTATAATAGTTTATTGCAGTAAGAATTAAGAAATAATTCTATTATCTTGTGGGGATATGGTCAATCTTTAGGCGAAGATAAAGTCAATCGCCTAAAAGCTTGATTACTGATATAGAATGTTTTTCTTTCCTTTCTAGAATTCCAGTAATAACCATCTGTCTACATTCACTTTTAGCCTGAGCCTATCACCTCAAACTATCCAGTTTGGACATAATAGATTGAGTATACCAACTCAGATATATCAAAACACTTGGAGCAGATCCAGATTACTCCAACTTAGATATATTCAAATCCTTGGAGTAGAACTGAACTATATCCAGCTCGGTTATAATAATCCATTTTCTCTTAACAGACTGGTCAGCCTGTTATCAATCAGTAGCCATCAAAGCCCATAATCTTCCTAAACCCAACTCAGATTTGGCCCAAAGAGGCCCATCAGGAATGTAGTTAATTCCATGCCACATCAAATGCAATTTTAATTAAAATATTGCACATATTTTTTTAATTTATTATGTATGTATTTATGTAATATATATATATACATATATACACACGATATATGCATGCCATATATATACTAAAATCTAAATATAATACTCTTATGATAATAACATAAAATTAATAAATAGTTTATGCTATTATATGTAAAAGTAATAAATATATTTAAAAAATTTAATTTTTAATAATTAAAATATGATAATTAATCTAAAAATATTTTTTAATTTTTTTAAAATAATAAAATAAATCTACCGAGTCCAACCCAATAGATCTCGAGTTCTGAGTAGGTTCGTGCTCAGGTTCATAAAAATCTTGATGAGTCGGGTATCAAGTTTTATCAAATACTTTTATTATGTTTAGAAGATAATTTTGTTAAAATTAAATATGAGTTAAACTCATGAGAGATGAAGGGAATGACTAAACCACACTTTTGGAAATGAAAATTCCTATGGGAATGAATATTGGATATTCCTACTCCATTTTCGCGTATCAATCATAACATATGCATTTAGTTACGGATCAATTTGATTGATAAATTTCATATTCATAATAACAAATCCATTGAACTTGTTTGGATAGTTTTATTTTATAATGAATTTTAAATTCTTGAACTTCTATTTTGAACTAATTTTTGAGTCGTTGTAATGGATTTGAAATTCATTTTAAATGAAGTCATTTGAAATCATTCTCTCAAATCATCTCCTCAAATCAAAATCCTCCCATCCAAATGCAACCTAAAAGATTTTGCTAAAAATTTGAAACCTTGACGTTTTTAATTTATGATTTTGAACACAACATAAAGTTTCTTAACAAAATGAAACTAGTGAATTCCTCAAAGCAATCAAAGGGTTTGAAATTATTTTATTTAGAAACTATCAATTACATTACTCAATTTAAAACTTTTACAATCATAACCCAAAAACAATCAAAATGGACAAATTGCAAATATATCCCACATATAGATTAGACTCAAATAAAGTATTTTGGAATTTCAACTTTATCATTTGAACATTGAATTTTCATTTCATTAAGAAAAAAAATCTTGCATTGTTCCAAAACCATGGACTAAAACTATGGGTGATAAAACGATCACAAATCCAAATTCAGCTTACACCTTGTTGATAAGTTGATTTTATACAGATAATTCATATAACTTTTGATTAATAATTAGTTTATTTTCTAGTATTTTTGTTAATTTTTATGCATTTAGATTGAAATCTTGTAGGTAATGACAATAAGAGAAGAAAATGGAAAGAAATCAAAAACTAGGTTGGAATGTTGAAGAATTCGAGTTGTGGTGCTACTGATGGCAGTTTTGGTATTTCACTCATAACTCTTGCCCCCAATTTTATATCATATTGATTTTTAATCCATTGGAAATATAAGAGATATATCTACAACTTCTAAGTTTACTAAAAAATCCAATTCGGTCAATTTCAATGAGAAAAACTGAGTTAAAGAATCAACATTTTGCTGCAATTTTCTAGGATGACATATCTTAGTATTTCAGGCATAACTCGGTCCACCGATGTCATATTTAGTTGATTCAAGTGCCTATGGAATGACAAGACATATATATACAATTCATTAGAAAATATAAAAGCTAATTCATATTTTAAAGATGTCAAAAACCTGTTGCAAGGGGCTAAACAGGTAAGAGTACTGAAGTGGAACAGGAAAAAATAGCAGCAACGGCTCCTAGGCGCCATCCTGCTAACAAAAAAGATGCTGATGCATTATTGTGGCGACAAGTGGCAATGGATCATGAATTTTGGTATTTTTATTAGATATACACATTAGATACACCTATACATTATTACACATGTGATGCTCTAGTGGATACACTACATTGGTGTAGAGAAAAATGAGAAAAAACCAAGAAAAGGGGAAGAATTTCAGGTTCCTTTTGAAAAGCCAAGAAAAGTGGGAGGATTTTTAGGTTTTTTTTGAAGAAAATCCAAGAAAAGTGGAATGATTTCAGGATTTCTTTTAGAAGACTTTTGGAGAGAGAATTATTGGGGAGAAGTTTAAAAAGGCAAGATCAACATCAACCAAAAGGGAACCATTCCATGTTCAACCATTCCACGTGGCAAGGAGTCATTCTTGGAGACAAGGAGAGTTTCAACCATTCCTTCCACTTCACAAATTGGTGAACAATTTTCATGTTCTTTCTTATTTATTTCTTGAAGTTGTATTCATCCATGGTGAACTAAACATTTATTTCTAGAGGATGATATAACCTTATTTGATCCTATGTTTTCAATTCCAAATAATATTAGTTCAAGTTCTTCATCTTGTTTGTGTTATCTTATTTAATATTTCATCTTGATTAATTTATCACTAATTGAGATTGTTTGACGTATGAGATTCGGCACTCGAGAGAGGGAATATTATACATGATCATAGGGATAACGCAACCTAGGAATCATAGAGTTGAGAAGCTTATGAAACCTTTGAAGTTTTGAAGAAGAATTCATTGAACATTTGTAGAGTTTTATTCTTGAATTTTTATAGAGATATCAAAATTCATGTTGGAACTCATAGTCAATTCGGCACTCGAGAGAGAAAATTGATGAGCTTAGGAATTCTTAACTTACATATGTTGTTGACTTAAATTGATATATTTTGGAAGGAAGAACATATGTGATAATTAGGTGAGTCATTCCTCTAGAATATATTTTGCTCATAAGGTGTTTGTTATATTGTTTCTAAAAACTTCACTCTTGTCTTTGCATTTTATCTTACTTTACTTAATTTTCCAATTATCATTCGATCTTCTAGATAAAATTAGGACTATTTGAACTACGGTACTTAATGCAATTTTTGATTACAATCCTTGTAGATACTCAACTCAACTCACCATTGTATTAAAACTTGACATCGTACACTTAAGGTTTGCAAAATATTTCACGAACAAGTTTTTGGCGCAGTTGTTGGGGATTGTTTTATCATAATTATATTAATATTGTGATGACTTAGTCTTGATTTTAGTTTAGATTATTTTTATTTTTTTTCCTTATTTTGATGTGGTATTGCCTTGCATTGGGTAATATGTATTTGTATGAATAAGGCTAGGAGTCTTGAGGTGATGGCTACTAATAACTATCATTGGTCTTCCGAGAGGTCTTCCATTGAAAAGATTGTCGATGTTCTTGAGGTAGATCCGTTTACATAATTAGCTGCACAAATTTCTTTTCTTTCTTATCAATTTACAGCATGGACTTCTAATGGAGCTTCTCAATGAATGGATTCTATGGCATCCACTAGCACTTCATTTATGGAAACCAAAGGTGAGAAAAATGCATCATTGGAGGAGTTGCTATGCACTTTCATTGGTGAAATAAGAGCTTGATTACATAAGAATGAAGCAAAGATTGACAACATTGATACACAATTGGGGTAGCTAGGAGCTTCAATTAAATCAATGGAGACTCAAATTGGACAGCTTGTTATTGAAATTAATGCTAAAAAATATAAAGAAAATTTTTCAAGTGATACGAAAATCAATCAAAGGGAGAATTGCAAAGCTATCCAACTTCGAAGTGGAACCGAAATCAAAGGGCTAGAAATGAAAAGTTTACAAGTTGATGAGCTAATGGTAAGCATTTCGAGTGAAAGTCCTATGGAGGAACACCCAAAGGAAGAAGAAAGACAATCAAATGAACAAACAGGGGCTGAGAAGCTAAAATCTACTCCTAACTTTGAAATAGCATTATGTGATCTAGATGCAAGCACTAATTCAATTTTATTGTTTAATTTCAGAAATCATGCACTAGATGAAGCAAGGCCTACTAGAGTAACTCAAGATATGCTTGAGAACGGTGACCAATTCTTGTGCTCTACAAATTTTTTCATTTTTAATATGAAAAAAGATAGGTACATCTTCACTATGTTTGGAAGACCATTCGAAGAAATAGGGGCTATAATTGTTGATATCCAAAGGCCCTTGATGCTACTCCAGATCATCCTCATCTTGCCTATCCGGAAGGATCATCTACACTCTTAGAGCACACAAAAATGTGACATGATAAACACTTATTTTTAGATCCGGGATGAGTAAATAAGACAGTCTAGCTAAAGACTATAAAATAAGCGCTTCTTGGGAGCCAACCCAAGTCTTTTTTCTTTTTCTTTTTAATAATTTCTTAGTTAGTTTTTAAAATATGTTCGTTTTTTAGATTTAGGCATGTTTAGCTATTGTATTTCTTTACTTATGTTTGTGTTCTCACTTTCGTTGCTTTTTCCCATAAGCTTTGATGCTTTCTTTTCTTGTGTAGATGGATGTCGACTTGGTGATATGTGTGGATCTCCCATAAACTCCAAGTGCATCATCTATTGGAAAGGGGAGTTTCTTATTTCCACCTCTTATATGCTATAATTTTTTAAATATTGAGGACAGTGTTAATTATAAAAGTTGGGGGTGGGATTTGTATTTTGTGTGTTTGAGCTTTATATGAAAAATTGAGCCAAAATTTTCAAATTGAATTACCTATGTTGAATAATGAGAGTCCAAGGGCAAGCATGCTTTGTTGACAAACTTAGTTAAGTTCATATTTTGTGATTGGATGAATAACTTAATTACTGATTGTCTGTGATGATATCTAATTGATATTGTATAATGTTTAGAGGAAAGAAAAATTGCTAGTCTTATGACATGGCGATTCTTGTGTGTAATTGATTCTTGTCATGAATGATGACTTTTCATTGAGCACGTTGTGTCAAAATTGCATGCTACTTGGTCTTGGATTTTGCTTCCAATGAGTTGTATTAATCATTTTGTGGTGTTCTAGAACTTACTTGATTACTCTTTGAGGTAAAATTCTAGATAACTACAAACTTGGAAATAATTTAGGCTATCTTTGTCTCATTTGTGCCTTTCAAGCCTACCATGATCACACTTTTATTCACTAGTTACCCCTTTAAGCTGTTTTTCAAAGAATGGTATGTGCAAGGCATATGAATAACCACCATTCGATTTCATTTCTTGAAATCTCACTATATCGACCCTTTATAGCCTGAAAAACCAGTGATTATCCCTAAGAGAGCTTAAAGTATGACATTTTGTGTACAATCTTATCAAGGGATCATATGGAGATATGTTGAGGGCATGAACGAATGTATTTAGGGTTATGAGGATGAAAAATGTGCGAGAAATACATCACAACTCATGTCGATGAATAGAAACAAGTTTGGGGGTTGTGAAAGCAAACAAACAAGAAATGAAACTTTGGGATTCATGAAAAAAAAAAACAAATGTGAAAAAGAAAATAAAAAAAATTGGGAAAAAGAAAAGAAAGAAGAAGAGTGAGATTCTATGTGCAATGCTTTATGCTATCTTACGTTGTTTATCCCTACCTTTCTTTGTAAGCCAATACCTAGGCCTTACGTTACAAGCTTATTGAAGTCCTTTTGATCCAAGTTTGCAAGTGTCTATATTAGTGGAGAATTTGTATGAAAAGCAAGCCTATGGAATACTTAGAACTCCTTTGCTTAGATCATGAGAATCATTGGTTGTAAAATTCATACCTAAAATGCATGCATGAAACTTGAGCTTGACAATTAACACACACATACGTTTTGAATTCATGACTAGATTAATGAAGCACAAGTTTTGTATTGTCATTCAACTAGCTTTGTGACTAACCTTTGGATTCATGTGCAATAAAAATTGATGAGACATTTGAATTGGTTGATCAAGTTTAGTAATTCACTATCAAAGTATGAGTTTATGATTGTTTTTTTTTTAGTTTTACTCGAGGACGAGTAAAAGGTAAAGTTTGGTGGTATTTGATAAGTTGGTTTTATATCGATAATTCATATATCTTTTAATTAATAATTAATTTATTTTCTAGTGTTTTTGTTACTTTTTATGCATTTAGATTGAAATCTTGTAGGTAATGACAATAAGAGAAAAAAATGAAAAAAAATCAAAAACTTGGTTGAAATGTTGAAGAATTCGAGTTGTGGTGCTACTGATGGCAGTTTTGGTATTTCACTCGTAACTCTTGGCTTCAATTTCATATCATATTGATTCTTGATCCATTGGAAATAAAATAGATATATCTACAACTTCTAGGTTTACACAAAATCCAATTCGGTCGATTTCAATGTGAAAAACTGAGTTAAAGAGTCAACATTGGGTTATAATTTTTTAGGATGACACATCTTAGTATTTCAGGCATAACTCGGTCCACCGATGTTATATTTAGTTGATTCAAGTGCCTATGGAATGAAAAGAATAGATCTATAATTCATTACAAGACATAAAAAGCCAATTCATCTTTTAAAGAGGTCAAAAACTAGTTGCAAGGTGCTGAATAGTGTAAGAGTACTGAAGTGGAACAGGGAAAAACAGCAGCAACGGCGCCTAGGCGTCATCCTGCTAAAACAAACATATCAGGACAATTCATATAAGATAAACATACCTAAGTCAGCTCATATCTAGATCATCCCATGTGAGCTAGACTTAAGGGTGCTTATTTGAACCGAACCAAATAGAATTAGAAATATATTTTTTAGTTATTATTTATAGTTTGGATGAGGAAAACATAAAAAATAGTACAAAAATAATAATAAGTATAAAATAAATAATAAGTATAAAAATTATATATTAAAATATATAAAATTAGTAATTCAATTTTTGATTCGATTCGGTTAACATAAATAAAAAATTGAACCCAAATCAAAAATTGAAAATTTTAGTTTGATTGCAGTGTAAATCGAAATTACAATTTCGATTCTATTCGGCTGATTAACCGAAATATAAGCACTCCCAGACAGACCTACCAAGGTCAGCTCAAACCTATCTAAGTATTTAAGTCTGGTTTATGGCACACCAAATAAGATTCAGATTAGATCAAACCTATCCAGATAAGTTATTTGAGAACTCAAAAACTTAGAATGTTGTTCAAATATTTAAACCTAATGACCAAATTTAATTTAGACCACATCATTTTAAAATAACAGATAAATTGACAAAAAATGTATTTCAAGAGAATAATTTAATTATACTATTTCAAGAAATTTATTGTTAATATTGTAGGAATCGTCTTTGAAAAGTATTAGAATTTAAAACATCCACTCTTTGCTTTTTCAAATTTTTTTGGGGATTGGAATTAGACTCAAGAGGAAAGACGGTCAGAAGAAAAGCCTTGTCTTAAAGTAAGAAAACTCAAAAAAAAAATTCAAAAGAAAAAAATGTATAAAGATGTGATATGGCTTAGTTAGTACAAACAAAAACTATTTTCTTGATTTTATCATATAATTTCATTGAACGCATTAAAATATTTCAATATGTTGAAAATATAGATCATATTAATATTTCGTCAAAGTTAAGTTAAATTTGAAGTATTAAATAAAGTTTAGATAATAAATTAGTTTCTAATGACATTCAATTCTTCTCGCTAATACTCAAGTCAACCATTACCTAAAAACCGAATTAATAAATACCACCTTAGTTCTTTTAGTATGAACCGCATGCATCAAATATTGTAAATGAAATAGCTTATAGTTCGGTCATGCTTGTCTGCACACTGACTAACTATCTCCGTAATTGTCCTCCAAATCCCAAAAATCTACCTTTATGAAGTGTGAATTTATCTTCACTTAGTTCAATCACCACTGACCCATATTCAAAAATATCATAGGTTGAGAGATTAATACCTATACAGAGACCCATAAATCATCAAGTTGATCATCATAACACATAATATTAGCAAATTATCAACTAATACTTGAAATTCCTCAATTTTTTCCCCTCGTTCAGGTCAAAATCTACATTCTCAAAACTACAAGTAAAATCCAGGTAAGTGCATAAAACGTGATTCCTAATAAGCTCAAGAAAATTGAATTCAATCGAACATTTGCTTGCTGTCGAGATCCTACTAAGTGTTGGTTGAACTCTAAATAATACTTGAATGACAAAGAAGAATAACTCATAATATCAAAAGAAGAATACTCTTTCACTAACAATCAATTATAACTGAAAATCCATTATTTATTCTTCCATTCTCATTCTCATGGCATCAATTAAGCTTAGTCTTAATTAAACTCAAGCGCTTCAAAAATCAACTATATAACCAAGATACTCTCATAACATATCACTGATAAAACTTGCATTAATTAGTAACTTAAAAAAATCCAAATAATTCATAATACTCCCTATCTCTATCACCACTGACCCAGATTAAAAAATATCATAGTTTGAGAGATTAATACCTTTACAGAGACCCATAAATCATCAAGTTGATCATCATAACACATAATATTAGCAAATTATCAACTAATACTTGAAATTCCTCAATTTTTTCCCCTCGTTCAGGTCAAAATCTACATCCTCAAAACTGCAAGTAAAATTAAGGTAAGTATATAAAACGTGATTCCTAATAAGCTCAAGAAAATTGAGTTCAATCGAACATTTGCTTTCTATTGAGATCCTACTAGGTGTTGGTTGAACTCTAAATAAATTTGACACTCAAAATGACAAAGAAGAATAACTCATAATGTTAAAAGACGAAATAATCTTTCACTAACAATCAATTATAACTGAAAATCCATTATGTATTCTTCCATTCTCAATCTCATGGCATTGATTAAGCTTAGTTTTAATTAAACTCAATCGCTTCAAAAATCAACTATATAACCAAGATACTCTCATAAGTTATCACTTACAAAACTTGCAATAATTAATAACTCAAGAAAATTCCTAATAATTCCTAAAACTCCCTATCTCTATCTCATTTATGTTAAAAAAAATAGATATAAAACCAAATATCTCAATAGCCCAAGTGCTCTTCATATGTAGAAAAAGGCCCTCACTATAATTGTCCACAATAAGCTCAATTATAATAGTCTTTCCCTTCTTCCCTTTTTAAAGAAATAAATGAGGCATTACATTCTTTCCCTTGGACAAAAAGTTTCATCCTCGAAACTTGAATATCAAATGCATCACACCTTCATTTCAAAAATATACATGTGTATAACTATCTAATTCTTTCTTCAATCTCTAAAGAAATATCACGTGAATGATTTGGCCACTAAGGTTTTTCACAATAGAAATATAGTACTTTCACACTTATTATTTACGATCCCCTATTTGAAAACTCCGAGTAAGGGGATTTCTCATCAATTTTCGTTTTGTTCACATTCTTACATGACTAAGACTAGGACAAACTTTCTCAATCTCACATATATTAAACCATTCTAGTAGCAGGTACAGGCGATCTATAATATCAAGGACCTTAGCTAATCCCAAGCTACGAAAACCTAGCTTAAGATATACGCTTCCCAAATTCATATAATCAATAAGAAATCTCAAAATATGAATATAAATTCGCTCTTACTCCATTTACACATCCACCACCAATTGATCACTTTACAAGAACTCCCTAAGATTTATCAATATAAGGAAAATGGAATTTTTGTTCACTCTCAAAGAACAACGAGACTATAAGTTAAATAATATAAGTTGAGCAAGCTACTAATGAGCACCACCGAATTACTAATTACCCCAATTATCATGTCTTACAAAAAATCAATAACATGAGCTGTCAATATAGCCTCAAGTGTATAAATCAAGGTCAACAGAAACTTCTCTGTAAAAGAAATCCAATATCCCGTAGTTGAACTAGTTTGATATTCATAAACACAATAAGTTCGAAGAAAAGACAATTTGTAGACAAATCGTATAAAATCCCAAAGCTTATCGACATAAATTAAGATTAATAATTCCTATAATCATAGCTTGCCCATTCTTCAAGTAAAAAAAAAACTCCCTAATAGGCTAACTTATAGTTTCTAATAACATGCAATTCTCTCGCTAAAACTCAGGTCAACCATTACCCAAAAACCAAATTAATAAATACCACACTTAATTCTTTTAGTATGAACCGCATGCATAAAAAAATGTAAATGAAATATCTTATAGTTCGATCATGCTTTCCTGCATACTGAGTAACTATCTCCGTAATTGTCCTCCAAATACCAAAAATATACCTTTATGAAGTGTGAATTTATCTTCACTTAGTTTATCACCACTGACCCATATTCGAAAATATCGTTGGTTGAGAGATTAATACCTATATAAAGACCCATAAATCATCAAGTTGATCATCATAACACATAATATTAGCAAATTATTAACTAATACTTGAAATTCCTCATTTTTTTCCCTTAGTTCAGGTCAAAATCTACATCCTCAAAACTGCAAGTAAAATCACTCAAAACTACAAGTAAAATCAAGGTAAGTATATAAAACATGATTACTAATAAGCACAAGAAAATTACATTCAATCGAACATTTGCTTGATGTCAAGATCCTACTAAGTGTTGGTTGAACTCTAAATAAATCTCATACTCAAAATGACAAAGAAGAATAACGCATAATGTCAAAAGAAGAATAATCTTTCACTAACAATCAATTATAACTGAAAATCCATTATTTATTCTTCCATTCTCAATCATATGGCATCAACTAAGCTTAGTCTTAATTAAACTCAAGCGCTTCAAAAATCAACTATATAACCAAGATACTCTCATAAGTTATCACTTATAAAATTTGCTATAATTAATAACTCAAGAAAAATCCAAATAATTCCTAATACTCCCTATCTCTATCTTATTTATGTTAAAAAAAATAGATATAAAACCAAATAGCCCAAGTGCTCTTCATATGTAGAAAAAGGCCCTCACTAAAATTGTCCACAATAACCTCAATTATAATAGTATTTCCCTTCTTCCCTTCTTAAAGAAATAAATAAGGCATTACATTCTTTCCCTTGGACAAAATGTTTCATCCTTGAAACTTGAATATCAAATGCATCACACCTTCATTTCAAAAACATACATGTGTATAACTATCTAATTCCTTCTTCAATCCCCAAAGAAATATCACGTGAATGATTTGGCCACTAAGGTTTTTCACAATAGAAATATTGTACTTCCACACTTATTATTTGCGATTGCCCTATTTGAAAACTCCTAGTAAGTGGATTTCCCATCAACTTTCATTTTGCTCACATTCTTACATGAGTAAGACTAGGACAAGCTTTCTCAATCTCCATATATATGAAACCATTCTAATAGCAAGTAGACTCTACAAGCGATCATGTCAAGCACCTTAGCTAATACCAAGCTAGAAAACCTAGCTTAAGATATACGCTTCCCAAATTCACACAATCAATAAGAAAACTCAAAAAGATGAATATACATTCGTTCTTACTCTATTATAGGCATCCACCACCTATTGATCACTTCACAAAAACTCCCAAAGATCTATCAATATAAGGAATACAGAACTTTTGTTCCCTCTCGAAGAACAATGAGACTCTATGTTAAATATACAAGTTGGACAAGCTACTAAAGAGTATCACCGTTGTACAAATTACCCCAATCATCATGTCTTACAAAAAATTGTTAACATGAGCTACCAATGTAGCCAAAACTATATAAATCATGTCAACAGAAACTCCTCTGTAAAAGAAATCGCATATCCCGTAGTTAAATTGGTTGATATTTATAAACATAATAGGTTCGAAGAAAAGACAATTTTTAGACAAATCATGTATAATCGCAATGCCAATCGACATAAAACAAGATTAATAATTCCCACAATCATGGCTGGCCCAATTTTAAGTCAAAAAGAAACTCTGTAATAAGCTAACTTATACTTTCTAATGACATATAATTCTTCTCACTAATACTCAGGTCAACCATTACCTAGAAACCGAATTAATGAATATCACACTTGGTTCTTTTTGCATGAACTGAATGCATTAAATAATGTAAATAAAATATTGTATAGTTCAGTTGTGCTTGCTTGCACACTGAGTTACTATCTCCATAATCATCCTCCATATCTCAAAAATTTACTTTTGTGAAGTGGATTTATCTTTGCTTAGTTTAATCACCAGGAGTCATATTTAAAAACATCATAAGATTGAGAAACTAATACCTATATAGAGACTCATAAATCATGAAGTTGATCATCATGACATATAAAATTAGTGCATTATCAATTAATACTTGAAATTCCTCAATTTCCCCCCTAATTAAGGTCAAAATCTACATCTTCAAAATGGCAAGTAAAATCAAGGTAAGTACATAAAACATGATTCCTAATAAGGTCAAAAAGATTGAGTTCAATTGAATATTTGCTTTCTATCAGGATCCTACTAAGTGTTAGTCGAACTCTAAATAAATCTCATACTTAAAATGCTAAAGAAGAATAACTCAAAATGTCAAAAGAAGAATAATTTGTTACTAACAATCAATTATAACTCAAAATCCATTATGTATTCTTCCATTCTCAATCCATGGCATCGATTAAGTTTAGTCTTAATGAAACTCAAGCGCTTCTAAAATCAACTATATAACCAAAATACTCTCATGAGTTATCACTGATAATACTTGCTATAATCAATAACTCTGTTGAAAGGAATAAACTAATAGAATTACCTCAACATTTTCCCATAAGCCACACAGAGGATATTATACATATATGTAACATAATAAGCGTATCTGAGAGGTAAAAACAAAACATATAACTCCATGTAATCACACAAAAGACACAAAAAATATTTTCACACAACCAATAGGTAGTTCTTTCATATGTTTTACCTATTTTTCAAAAAAAAAAAAAAAAACTCATTGCCCAAAAAATAGGATTTTATGGGAAACAGTAAATTCCATGATACTATGTTAAAAATCTTAAAAGAATATACAGAATAAATTTTGATACAACAAGAAAATAAAAATAAAAATAAAAAAAGCCAAAGATCAACTTACCTCAAAATCTCCAAAGCCTCTAACATATTTTGTAAATCCACTTATCAAAGCTCTAAACCCAGGGAAGCAAATCTAACAGTGCAGAATGATTTATTAGCTAATGTCCAATATTCAATACTAAAACTCCAAATATTTGCAATAAGTCCATTACGAAAATCCAATTCCAGTCCCAATGTGAATATCTTCAGCTCCTGTGAATATTCAATTATATTTCATTCTCCACACCAATTTAAAATAAAGAGGGAAATACTCAATTTACTTAAGCAACCAAAATACTCCTACTGAAAAAATTATTTAAGAAAAAGTCACATGATAAAATAACAAGTACGATATTAGAATATTTCCCTACATATATAAACTAAGGCCTTGAACTCTTTCGCCCAGGTCGTATGTGGGCTTAAACTATAACACCATAGCACTTTTCATTTAACCAAGTCGCACCAATCATTTAACCAAGTCGCACCAACATAGGCTCTAGTATTCTGCTAACTATCTCATTAATCTGACTGGCATTCACATTTTCTAGAAGAATAAATGAAGTCAGGAACAGGGCCTTTCTCTTTTCAAGGATATGCCCATTAAAATAACGCCATTAACTCCACTTGTATCCAATGCTATAAAGTAACCCAGAAAAGTTCAGAATTGGTTCACTTTAAAGAAATTCCCACAACATTCTAGTTAAATTTGGTGGGCCTCTCAAGTTAACCAATTAATTTAAGTTTAAGTTTTGTCAAATATGCTATTTGCACAAATAAACATACATAAACCCTCTACAACTAAATACAGAAAAAGAGAACTCAAAACATACAAGATTAGTACATCAAGGTAAGTATATAAAATGTGATTCCTAAAAAGCTGATGAAAATTGAGAACAATTAAGGAAATATTTCAACTTAAAAATGTCACTGAGAGCAGATAGTAACTGATTAGCATACTCAATTCTTTTTTAGTGAAAAAATAATAAATAAATAAAATTCAATCAATAATCAGAAGAGAAGAACAATTGGAAAAAATGCTATTCACGTAACAAACAGAAAGATGACAGACGAATGGAAAGTCACAAATTCGTAACTCACCAACCAGGCAACAAATATTAGACAGGGATAATAGGAAAGCTTAACTAATTGAGAGAAACAAAAAGACAGCTAGAACAAGAAAAAGAGAGAGAAATTTGAGAAGATTCTATATTGGAAACATCAAGTAAAAACAATTATGTAACTAGAGCAATTGACATAACAATTTGACATAGAACGAGGGACAAATGAAACAAGATCATAGACTTATGAGAAAGTACTCGAACTCAACATGGAGAAACCTAGACTAGAATTCCTACACCGAGAAACTGGAGTGAAGCTTACAACATTCAACTGATAAGAAAGTCCTAAAACAGTACCTCATGCTAGTTCTATCTGATATTTGGTTTCTATTGAGATCTTATTAAGTGTTAGTCGAACTCCAAATAAATCTCATACTCAAAATGGCAAAGAAGAATAACTCGAAATGCGAAAAGAAGAATAATTTATCACTAACAATCAATTATAATTTAAAATCCATTTTGTAATCTTGCATTCTCTATCCCAAGGCATCGACTAATCTTAATCTTAATGAAATTTAAGCACTTCAAAAATCAACTATATATCGAAGAGTAGGTCATGAGTTATCATTGGTAACACCGCTGAATGGAATAAATTAAAACATAAACTGAGAGCTTATAGTATTAACTAAACAAATGGAATAAACTAATATAACTATCCCAACATTTTCTCATAAGTTGCACAAAGAGGATATCGCATATATATATATATATATATATACATATAACATAGTAGGCATGTTGAGATATCAAAACAAAACATATACCTTCTGTGAACACACAAAAGACTCAAAAACATTTACACACATAATCAATAGGTAATTCTCTTATCTGTTTGACCGTATTTTTCAAAAAAATAAAAACTCATTGTATAAAAAATAGTATTTTACCAAAAATAGTAGAATCCAAGACAATATGTTAGCATACTAAAATTCTTAAAATAATATATAGAATATATTCTAATATTACAAGAAAATAAAATAAAAAAGAACTCCAAGAATCAACTTACCACAAAATCTCCAAAGTCATGCAATGTCTTGTATATCCACCAATCAAAGTTCTAAACCCACCGAAGCGAATCTAATAGCATAAAAATGATGATATAAGCTAAAGTCTCATATTTAATACTAAAATTACAAATATTTGTAAAAAATTCATTACTAAAATCCCCTTTGGATTCTAATGTGAACATTTTCAGCTCATGTGAATATTCAATTTATTTTCAAATCCTCAATTTACTTAAGCAACCGAAACACCCCATGCAAATTTATTTAGGAGAAGTCACTTGACAATATATCAAGGACTACAACAAAGACTACAATAGAATATTTGCCTTATCGAATTTTACAAGAAACGAGTCCAGAATAGATAGGCCTTCAAGTCAGGAAAAAGAACAATAAAGCCCGCGTCTTTAAAAGTTTTCCTATGACCACGAGTGGCATACTTTGGTATGGACCTATCCTTGAGGTAATTGTAGAAAACTAAGGCCTTAAACCCTTTCAACCCAAGTCAAATGTAGGCATAAACCAAAACACGATTGCACTATTCGGTTTATCCAAGTCACACCAACAAAGAAACTCTAGTATTCGGGTACACTAATTTGACAAGCATTCCCATTTCTCAAAAGAATAAATGAAGTCATGACAGGGGCTTTCTCTTTCCAAGGATTTACCCATTAAAGTAATGCCATTAAATCCACTAGTACACAATGCTATAAATTACCCACAAAAGTGAAGAATCAATTCACCCGAAAAGAAATTCCCATCGCATTCTAGAAAAACTTGGTGGCTCTTTCAAGTTAACACATTAATTTAATACTCAAGTTTTCTCAAACTTGTCATTAGCACGAATAAACATACTACCTCTATAAACAACAATTGAAAAGGAGAACTCAAAAGGCAAAGGTCTGTTCATAAAAATTCGAAATCCCTCCACTACCATGTCCCCACATAAAAAATGATATGATTCAGATATGTATTCCACTCTCTCTCTCTCTCTCTCTCTCTCTCTCTCTCTCTCTCTCTCTCTCTCTCTCTCGTTTAGGTTAAAAAATAGATATAAAGCAAAACATCCCAATAGCCCATACACTATTCATAGTTAGAAAAGGCCTCACTATAAATGTTCAAAATAACCTCATTTAAAATAGTCTTTTCTTTCTTCTCTTTTTAAAGAAAAAAAAGGCATTACATTCTCTCCCTCTTACAAAAAGTTGTCATCAAAACTTCAAAATTAAATGTATCTCACCTTCATTTCAACACCATACATGAGAATAAATATTCTTTTTTCAATCTTTTAAGAAATTTCAAATTAAATATTTGACCATTGAGATTTTTCTCAATGGAAATATAGTACTTCCGTACTTATTACTTACGATCACTCTATTCGAAAATCCCTAGTGAGTGGATTCCCTATAAATTTTCGGTAATTCACATTCTATTACAAGGCTAAGATTAGAGCAAGCTTCCACAATATCAAATGAGAAATAATCACTCCTATTAAACCATTCTAGCAACCAGTAGACTCTACAAGTGATTTGTCAAATTACAATATCAAGCATCCCAAATAGTCCCACGTTACGCAAACCTAGTATAAGATACATGCTTCCCAAATTCGCACACAATCACTAAGAAAACTAATATATGAATATGTATTCATTTCTTACTGCGTTGTAGGCATCCACCATCTTTTATCATTTGAAAAGAACTCTCAAAGATTAATTTAATACAAGGAAAATAGAATTTTGGTTCATTCTATTAGACAATGAGATTGTAAGTTAAATAATCCATGTTGGGCAAGTTATTGATAAGTATCACTGAAGTATAAATTACCCAATTATCATCAGTATCAATATCTTACAAATAATAAAAAACATAAGTTATCAATATAGTCTAAACTATATAAATAATAGATAATAGCAACTCCTGTGTAAGAGAAATCCCAAATCCCAAAGTTAAAGTGTTTGATATTCACAAAAATGATAAAGGTTTCAAAAAATGACAATTTCTAGACAAATCCTATTTTTTTTCCACGAAATAAGATTTATAATTCCCATAATTACGCCCAATTGTCAAGTCAAAAAAATACTCCATATTAGGTTGACTTACAGTTTCTAATGATATGCAATTCTTCTAGCTATACTCTCATCAACCATAAACTTAAAACTGAATCAATAAATACCACACTTAATTCTTTAAGCATGAACCCAATGCATCAAATAATGTAAAATGAAATATCTTATAGTTCTATCATGCTTTCTTGCACACTTATTTACTATTTCCATACTCTTCCTTCAAATCCCAAAAATTTACCTTTATCTAAAAGTGGATTATCTTCACTTAATTTAAACACAATTGAGCCAAATCCAAGACATCAAAGGTTGAGAGAATAATAAATACACAGAGACCTATAAATCATCAAGTTGATCATCATAACACATAAGATTAGTGCATCATGAACTATACTTGAATTTCCTCTACATGTTTTTCCAAGTTTAGATCAAATTCTATATCATCAAAACTCCAAGTAAAATCAATGGAAAATATCTAACATGTGATTCCTAATAAGCTCAAGAAAATTGATTCTATCCTATAAATTTTTTTCTATTGAGAACTGGATTGATCGAACTATAAATGAATCTCATTCTAAAAATGCCAAAAAAGAATAACTCAAATTATTAAACGAAGAATAATCTGTCACTCATAATCAATTATAACTCAAAGTCCAAACCAACTTATAATTGATCCATTGTTCTGAAATCTATCAGCATATATATCCAATTTTTTTTTAAAACAGAAGCTCACTGATTATGTAATCTTGTATTTGGGATTTCATGGCGTAAACTTGCCTAGTGTTAATGAAATTCAAGCACTTCTAAAATAACTATATAACCAAGATACTCTCATAAGTTATAATTGACAACTCTAATTGAATGAAATTAACTAACAGAACTATCTCAACATTTTCCCATATGCTGCACAAAGAAGATATTACATGTATAAGTGCACATATATATGATATTAATTGGCACATGTGTAAGCTCAAAAAAACTTGTAACTCTATGTAATCACACAAATGATTAAAAAACGTATGTTCACATATATCAATAAGTAATTCTTTTTTATGCTTGAACCTATTTTCAAAAAGATCTCATTTGTCAAAAAAATAGGATTTTCTCATAAAAAGTAAAAAAAAAGAATTCCATGACAATGAGTTAGCATGTTAAAAATCTTAAAACAATATATAGAATTGATTCTAACATTACAACAAAATAAAAGTGAGAATGCCCAGAATCAACTACCTTAAAATCTCCAAAGTATTACATTATCTTGTAAATCTGTAAACACACTGTAGCGAATCTAATAGTACAAAATGATGATATAAGCTAAAGTCCAATATCTAATACTAAAATTCCAAAAATTCATAAAAATCTATTCTCTTCAAATTCTAATGTGAACATCTTTAGCTAATGTGAATATTAATTAACTTCATTCTACTTATTAGTTTAAGATAAAGAGCCAAATCCTCAATTGCTTAAGCACCAAAATACCCCCAGAGCAAAATTTATTTGGGAAAAGTCACATGAAAAAACAACAAGAACTACAGTAGAATATTGTCGGTGCATATATAAACTAAGGCCTTAAACTCTTTCAACCCAAGTCGAATGCAGGCATATGGGCATAGACCAAGATACCATTGCACTATTCCGTTCAGCCGAGTGACACCAACAAACACACTATAGTATTCTGGTAACTATCTTATTAATTTGACAAGTATTCACATTTCTCATAATAATAAATGAAGTCATGAACATGGTTTTCTCTTTTCAAAAGTTTACATATTAAAATAATGCCTTTAACTCCACTAATACCGAATGCTATAAAGCAATGTTTTCAAAATTGGACCGGACCGGCCGGTTCAACCGATTTAACCGGGAACCAGAGGTCGGTCCGGTCCAATTTTGCTCAAAAATCATTTTGACCAGTTTGATCGGTCAAAACCGATCAACAACCGGTCAAATCGGTCAAAACTGCCCAGAACCGGTCAAAACCGGCCAAAACCGATTTTTACCGGTTTTTATGTTTTTTTTTAATTTTTTATTTTAAATTTTTATAAAGGTTTAAATTTGATATTTTGTTATATTTATGTGATTATTTGAATTTTGTGTTTTGTTATATGTGTTTTTATGTAACTATTTATTTATTTTTATATTTAAAATGTATTACATAATAATTAATATATTATATTATCATTTTATATAAAAAAATAAAAAAATAAAATTAATTTTTATTAAATCGGTCCGACCGATTGAACCAGTCCGACCGATTGAACCGCTAATTTTAACAAGATCGATTTGATTACCAATTCACTTATGAAAATATTAATATAAAGTACCCATAAAAGTGAAAGAAATAGTTCACTCGAAAAAAAAATCAGGACATTCTAGTCAAATTTGGTGGGCCTCTTAAGTTAACATTTTAAATTAATATTTAAGTTTTCTCAAACTTGTTATTATCATAAATAAACATACTTAAACCCTCTATAACCAACTACAAGGAGACTCAAAAAGCTCACCTCGGGTCTGTTTAAAAAATTCAAAATCCTGCCATCACCATGTTCCAAGTCCTAGCCCACAGAATAAAATTGATTTATATGTCTTCCACTTCCTCTCTCTGTCTCATTTAGGTTAAAAAATAGATATAAAACTAAATAGCCCAATAGCCCAAGCACTCTTCATATTTAGAAAAAGGCCTTGCTATAAATGTACATAATAACCTGAATTAAAATAGTTTTTTTCTCTTAACTTTTTAAATAAACAAATAGGGCATTACATTAATATTAATTTCTTTTTCTAGCCCTTGCATGTAAGAGCCTTTCTTAGAATTGCACAGACCATCTTTGACAGTTCTCAAAAACCTTCGATTAGGAGCACATTTATAAAATAGGCTCTTTTATTAAACTTCTTACAATACACTTATACTAAAATATCATATGGTTATATTATTATACAGCATGGTAATCTAATAACATTGCAATAAAAAAATTCATTTCAGTCTGTCCAATTGTAAATGGTGTGTGCTATTATTTGATTAGCAACCAAAAGAGATTCTATAGAATCTAAAAACCAAATGAATAATGCACAATATAAAAATTCCCATAATAATCAACTCCGTGTCCATTGAAGTGTCCTGCAAGATTTTGTATTCATATTACTTGCTACAAGTTATCTCAAAATTGTGTCTAATCTTTTAAGAGAGTGATTGAGAACTGAGAAAGAATGGAAGAACTGAGAAAGAATTGGAAGGAAGGAGAAAGAAATACAGTAAGTTATATAAAATGATTTCACTTGAGAAATACAGAAAAATAAAAAAGAATGTGGATTCTATGATGCATTTAAGTGTGGGCCAAAAATTCTGCCCGTTGAGATGTGTGAGGGATGACGATGGACGGTCGTTAATCCACCGTCCCAGCCCACCCCAACTTTTCAAAGGCCATGATGAATGACAGCGTGGTCGCAACAGTCAAGCATTGGTGTCGATTTACATAAGTGCCCTCGTTAAAATTCTTTAAAATCTAAGCGAGTTAGTTCGATTTCAGTATCTTTGAAAAAAAAAATAATTAAATTTTATTTTAGGTAAAAATATGGACAAAATACATAAATTCCTCTAAATTTCATTTATGATTGCAAATACTCTCTAAACTTGCAAATATAACACTTACGCCCCTAAACAAATATCTAGACAAAATTGCACTTAATGCAATTAATTTATATAGTTTTTAGTTTATTTTGAATATTTTGCATATCAAATTTAATTTTAAATTATTTTTAATAGAAAAAATATTTTGAGTTATATATTTTTATAGAATAGTTAATAACTTCAGTAATTTAAATTTTAAAAAATTAAAATAATAATAAAATATATATAAATACACAAAAACATATTAAATATAAAAAAATATTTTAATTAATTGAATTCAAAATAAAGTATTAACTATTGAATCTAAATGAATTTTGAACACTTTCATAAACATACTTATTTATTTTATACAAAAAGTTCAAAATTTATTTAGATTAAATAGTTAATGCTTTATTTTGAATTCAATTAACCAAAATAATTTTTCATATTTAATATTTTTTGAATTTTATTATACTCATTTATTACTTTAATATTAAATTTGAATTACTTAAGTTACTACTTTTTAACAACTAATATTTTTAATTTAAAAAGAATTTAAAATTAAACTTGGGATGCAAAATATTCAAAATAAACTAAGAATTATATAAATTGATTGTATTAAGGGTAATTTTATCTAAACATTTAATTTAGGGGGTAAGTATTACATTTTGTAAGTTATAGGGGTGTTTGTTGACTATAGATGAAGTTCAAAGGGATTTTATATATTTGTTTTAAAAATATATGGGGGTTTTGAGGTATATTTAGTTTTAATTATGAATGATATAATTTTTACTATAAATATCATGTATTATAATATTTTGTTTGATTAGTGATATCACATCATCATTTTATATTATTAAATATTATTTTTAGATTAATATAATAACTAAGTAATATAAATACATATATTTTTTATTGATAAGATGATTTGAATATATATATATATATTATGATTTTTAATAATATTTTTGGACAAAAAAATAAATAATTTTAAATGATTCAACATTTGAATGTTTGATTTTATTTTTTGAAAACACTAAAATTGAATTCCAAGCAAAACTTGAAATCTTTTTTCTTTTCCTCCCCCTAAATAATATTTTTTATTTTTATTAATTTTGTAATACCAAAAGGACGGATTCTTGGTCTTGTGGCCAAATTTTTTTTGGAATTATGCAGTGATTTGCATTTTAAAAAATGGTGAAAATATATAAATCAAAATGATGGAGTTGGTCTAATAGTATTAGAAGGGAAGTATTTGTTAATAACTAAAATTTAAAGAGGTGGGAGCTAAAATAAAAGAAAATTGAGGCACTTGGATGCAAATTTGACCTCAAGACATGAATACGAACGTCCGTCAGTCCAACTGCAACACATGTTAATGCTCTGTTGCACGTGGCTACACGCGCCGCCTTTTCGCTGTGCAATCCCCTCTCGGCCGCCTTCCGGAGTCTGTTGCTGTAACCTTCCTATGGCTACCTCCGTCCGAATAGCCATCGTCGGCGACGTCGTAATCCCCTCCCTCTCACAATCTCGCTTTCACATGATTACAATCGATGACATCTTTTCAAATTTGGGTAAAAGTTAATTTTTTTTCTTTTCGTTTTTTTTTTTATTTTGAAGCATGACGATTGGAGTCTAGAAGAGGATACCAAGGCTCTGCAACTGTTAAAGGTTTCTCTTTCTCTCTCTGTGTGTGTAGTGGAGAAACTTTAGCGGGTGTTCATTTAAGCTTCTTTTACTATATTGATACTTCATTTTGTTTGAGAAATCTTCACTTCAGATACGTATATATTGAGAGAGACTGTATAGTTTTCTGTTATTGCTGACTAATTTACCAAATAAAGTAACTTCTTGTGGTTGAGTGAGGCAAATTTTACATTCTATGTCACTTGTAAATCTTAGTATATTATTAGCAGTTTCTGGGTTGCAATGAGAATTGGAAACAAAAAGTTTGATTATTCTAATCTTGGCAAACCAACTCTTATACTGTTCACCGGCTGCCGGAGTACAAGTTAGCAAGTACATCAAAGACTTGTTTTCAGTTTTATTAAGCTATTAAGTGCCAAGGGAGTATTCATCTTTAAATGAAGTTGGGTTTTTCCCCCCTTATTTTCCCCATAAAAGTCTAGCCATAGTATTTCGAATATAGATTACATTATTTGATTTAAGAAAATATTTAAGCAGAGAAACTTGTCTAATTCCCTATTGATTTTCCTACCTTCATATATGGGTGCAAGTGTACATGAACGTTTTCATACCGTATATAATCTGCCAATCAACTTGGGATTGTCTTGCATCTTATCCTTGTCACTGGTGAAGAAAAAGAAAAACTCAAATATAGTTTAATGTAGATTGGTTATATCCCTCAATGTGTTACTGTGTGTGGATTCTTATATTTCTTCTTGTATTATGTGTTCTGGGAAATGCAGCCGGATCTGGTGCTGTTCACAGGCAGGTGCTCTGTTTCCCCGCTTCTGTGCCGTTTATTTGTGGACAGGCCAGATGAGTCATTCTATCCAGCATTTATGTAGATCAATGTCATCAGTTCCTCAGCTCCTTCTGTTTTGCTTATTCTATGGGAGTTTTCTCCAGGTGATTTTGGTAATGAGAATGTAGATCTTGTTGGAAGCATTTCAAATCTTGATTTTGCGAAAGCAATCATTTTGGGGAACCATGATGCCTGGAATACCGAGAAGTTCTCTGCGAGGTAAGCTTATCTAATGTATGATTACTTGAAGTGACTGGAAAAGGTATTATTGGGTGTATTAATGAAAAATAAAAGATCAATGAAGTACACAATTATTTGATCAATGGCTCCATATTGAAGTAAATGATTTGAAGGTGCATTAGACTTGCTTAGTTGACCTTATTTTACCATAACCTAGACTATTTCTTTATATTTTGGTTTCACTTGATTTGGGGCTAATATTATTCATCTTGCAAAAATTTTATCTTAGTCAACGTTTTCTTGATTCTTATAATAGTAATCTGAATATCTATTATTGGATTAATCATGAATTCCCTTTTAGGATCATGTAAGTTGATTTGCACAAAGTGGTTTGTTTGGTAGCTTAAATTGTTCATATGTTGTCTCCACTGTTATTTGCACAATAGGAATTTCTCCTATTTTTTGGTCAAAAACATGTTCTTCAACCTTCCTGATGTTGGCTTGTTCTTAGTCTAAGCTTTTGAGAAGCCATTTTTACTGGAGGGAAAAAGATCAAGTTAAAATATGATGTGCTTACTTTTACTAAATCTCGAACTTCCTCGTACTGCAATTTGTATCTGGAGGAAGGAATAGAAATTACGTAAGCAAAGGGCTTAGTGAGGCTTGGGTTGTGTGCATGTGGAATAAATTACTAATAACAGAAAATTGATCAAAATAATCAAACAAATCATATTGGTTGGCAGAACAATATCAGCCTGTGAATACCGTATCAAGCAAAGACCATATCAGATAATGACCACCTTATGACTCCCCATTGACCATTTACTACCGTATTCTCCGTTGCACAGAACGGCCCCCAACCACTTAATAGAATTGACCATGCCTAGGTGCGTGGTGGCGCCGATCACAGCCACGACAAACCCTTACTACTGCTTGCCCAATGCTACCCCAGTGGACCCCTGTACTGTCCAGCCCCAGGTCCAATGACCATTTAAGACCTTTTGACAGAAACCATCAGTTCAATAATTATTTCGCAAAACCAGTCGACCATTTGATAATAAACTATTTAGATTCACATGCACATAGATGGTAAATGGGACCGTTGCATAATCTTATGGACTCTAGAGGTGGCTCTTAACATTATTCCACAATGAACTCCTGGAGCTTCCACAATGGGACATCATAATGATCACGCTGTAGCACTTAGCTCCATAGAGTTGTCAGAGCCCATTTAATCCAAACACATAAGTGAATATCATACCCTTTTGGGCATAGAACAATAAATAATTTCAATAAATATTTTTTTAAAGCTCATTGTGAAGAAAGACAATCTTTTCTACATACTTAATAAACATAATAAACATGCATGCTTTACATATATTATTCTTCCAGTTTTGCAATTATTTATATAATTCTGAGTGGCACTCACCGAGTTCGATCGAATATCGAATCTCCAGCCGAGGTTTGGGGTTGTAGTTCCATCCCTTGTGTCCACTACCTGTCCAATTCAATTATTTCTCCAATAGAATAAAACAATCAATGAATATAAGATCTAATTCATTCTTATTCAGGTAAATCAATTGAACTCGATTACCTTAGATATACTGTCTGATGCAGTTTTCAATATCATAAATACTACATTCGGCTCATGATCCTACAACACAGACTTGAATCTCTCGTATCCTCGATATGTGCAGCCACGTTGGCTATCCATCACTCGCGTACTAATATTTATCCCCGAACACATATAAATTTCGTTATAAATGTTCTACAGTTCTTAACTAATAAAGCGGCAGTAACTATAGACGTGAACTCCACCCCAACTCTAACCAGGAGACTCAATGCTACAATGGACTCTTTCCACACACCTCATATGAGCACATGAGAACAATATCTAATTTACATATAAGATTCATATAGCAAAGTAAGATGCCTAAATATTTTACATGGGGGATATTTTTAGATTAAAGTGGTAATTAATTATACAAGTTTAATTGAATAATAATCTTATATTCATGGGACGACCAAAAATTAACTACACTATAATATAGAGAGTTGTAATAAAAGTAATTCTATTAAAAGTTACCAAACTTGATTAATCAACTGACCCTCATTTCATATTGTTGATGTATAAACTACAAATACACAATCAAATAATCTTATTTCAAAAATTATTAATCACTATGTCATTCTAAATAATTTCTGCCAATTGGTTACTAACTATTGAGAAATAATTGTATTAAATAGTAGTAAACAAACAACTCCTTATCTATCAATATTCAACTATCGTTAAGTGAATAGTTGATAATATCGAGGGACAATGATATAATGTCTGATATTTGCATTTATGATAAATCAACACTTACAAAATAGTTTTATTTAATTAATCCCTTAAAAGAACAAGTAAATTTAAATATGCTAATAATTAACTAATGTTTATTATTAACATTGCAAGATGATTGATACAAATAGTAATCAAATAATATTTAGATATTAATGATTAACTCAATATCTTATTAACTAAATATGTAAACATTTGAACTTTGACAAATAAATACGAGCACAATATTGAAATGATGATTTTAACTAACAAAATGATGACTTAATCGAAAATTATTAAGAGATAATCAACTAATGATAATTGTTTGTTCATAACTAATATCAAATTAGTAACTAACCATTATTAAGCATGTTGGAAAAATAATAAAATAACAACTAAGTAAATACCCGAATACCATTTCCTTCTTCTTTCTCTTCTATGTTTCTGCTTTCTTTTTTCTTTTGATTCCTATTTTTTCCATGTTTTTCTTCCTGTTTGCTGCTTCTCCCTTCTTTAGCCAACCCCACCACAACATCCCTCTGATGCCACTTGGTCTCCACCAACACTATTGGATGCACCGGACACATATAGCCGCAGAACGCAGGAACACTAGTGGCCTCAACCACAACCTCTCTTGCCACCCCTTTGGTCCAGAGTGCTCCACCACTGGTGCCACCTTAGCTCACACAACCTGTGAGAGCTGACACACACCCAGAGCACCACCTAATCCATCCAATTGCAGAGAAATAGTTGCACCTAACTCTCCGTCACAGCCACAGCCAACACTGCTGACATCTGCAAACTCTGCCACCAAGTCATGCTGGTACGGCAGTCCAAATCCGCTAAACCACCATGCTAGGCACACACCAAAAAACCACTCGAGACACACAATCACTGAGTCAAGTTCACACATATATTCAGAGCAACAGTGCCATGGAGGTAAAGCGCCCCACCACCGTGTAACCATTCCTTCACCCCTAGCTCCAACACACCACCTCTCTCTTTCACTCTCAAATTCCCTTCAGTTTCAAGTTCAACATCCTTTCAGTTCTCTCCTCTCCTCCGCAATTTTTGGGTTTGAAAGAATTTCAGAAGTCATATAGATATTCCATATGAATTATCTATATATCAGGAGCTGAAGAATTGAGAAAGAAGCTGTTGCCTTCTGGCTTTGCCACACAAGTATTGGGGAAGCAGGAGGTGTTGCTTCCCTGAATTTTTCTATCGAGTTTATTTATTTTAAATATTTCTTTTTAAAGTATTAAAATAGCATACTGGCCCAAAAAGATAGGAACTCAATTAAGTACCTAACTAAGTCTGCACATGCAATTTAGTCCTGATTAAGAAGTTGTAACTCAATCAGTCCTGAAAGATTACCAACTTTCCAATTGAGTACACCTTTATCAGAATACTATAATTTAATGAAGAATTTTGTGTTTATGATAGCGGGATCACAGTGTCAGAATCTATTGTTACCCTTTCTCTCTGCACAAGCGCAATCAATGATCTATTCAAAATTTGCATAAAAGAAAAGTATCTCACAATCATATTGGTTATAGTACTGAACTTGGAGGAAAAGGACATAAGAGAGTGGAGGGGAAAGGAATTAACACTTGAATGCTTATAGTTGCATATTTCTGGAATTATGTTAGGCGATTGCTGACATATCATAACAGCTAATCCCCGTGGAGGACCTTCTCTACTGGGTGTTATTTCTAGAGTGAACTAAGGTATTAGAGTTGCCATTTTTGTCTTTTCTTTTCTTTTTGTGTGTTTTAATTGTCAGAAATCTTAAGATTTTGGTACTTTTTCATTTGATGCTGCACATTTGGGAGTTAGTGATTATTCCTACATCCTAAACAATTCTGCCCCTATAATGAGCGGAGCACTGACGTGTATATAGCAAGTAAGCAGAGTCTCTCTTGCAATGATTGATTTCAGACAGTTCTTACTTGAAATGGGTAGATGTTCTATATCGTAGTTTAGTATTTCTCTGTCTTGTGCTAAAGTTATCTCCTTCCGTCCTCTTTACATTGCTCTTCCTTCCTTGTTAGGATGTCTAGAAGAAAAGCTTCTCATTTTAAAATGGTAATTTACTATTCCAAAATACTCACTAAATATATATGATGTGATTCACAAGAATGTTTAGTCTTTGTATTTGAGGTAAGAAAGTGTAGATACAAAGGATTCCAACTTTTGAAACTACTACTTGGAACTGTGTGCCACTGCAAATGGGTATATTCATTTGTGGAAGGAGGAAATATCTAAGCACTTAATTTTCTCTTGTTTCATTTTAGTTTCATTAAAGGTTATAACTTATAAGCATGATTTGCCTGCTTCATACACTTCATTTTTGCTCTGCTTGATTTCCGCATCCGTTCGAATGCTTCTCACTTAAAAGAAAAAAAGATTCAATCCTATTTTTGCCACCCTTTTGAGTGTAAATGCCATGTCAATAGCAACTTATTTTGATATCTACAGTGATCCACTTCCATTCATCATTGTCTATGTGCAGTCTATTTGTTCTGATTGCCACAGCATTTTAATGCAGGGAAAAAGATGCAGTTCAACTGCAGCTTGAATCGTAAGTTTCTATCAGTTATATTTTCTAAAATTTCAAGTTTCTGCAGTGTTTCTTTTGGCTCTTAGCTTGTGTTAATATTTTTTAAGTTGTATGTAATCAATCTTCATCTTCACGACTTTACATTATTTTCAAACTTTATGCATTGGCATCTGTCAAGTTTAGTTTATTTGTTTGTGATGTGATATGTATGTTTGTGCCTATGTCTTTATTCCCATATAAACCCCATCAAACATGCATCTACTGCCAAAGTTAATTGACTAGTAATTATCAGGAAACTTCTGAAATTTGTAGTATGCAAAATACTGGGAAGTGTGCAAAAAATCTAGTAAAAGAAAAGAATGCACGGAGACACAAACTGAATATGCGTTAAAGCCCACGCCTTATAATATGCTATAATGCTCAGAGGAACACTTGCAACATACCCTGTTGCCTGTTTTGCATGAGTAACATTAGGCTTTATCACCTAAGTTATCAGACTTGGCATATTATTATGATGTAATAGGTTATAAGACCAGCCCGATCCTAAATTTGTAGAAATGAATTGTAGATTAACAGAAGGGTTTAGCATAATAATATCATTGTTTTAATTGTTATACAAAGACAAACCATTTAAGAGGAAAATTGGCCGATATATTAGTGAAACATGAATCTTGCTAGAATATAAGAATCAAAATAAAAAATGTATCCAACTTTCAATTCTTCTACCATGTGAAGAGCACAGTTAGGAGTCTGAAATGAGAATTATAAAGGCCTGCATTTTTCTGCCGAAAATCGAGCCTCGATCACAATTTCTTCTAGCGAGTTTTAAATGCAAACCTATACATTACAATTCATTTCAAATATATAAAGACCCAACAATTTTCGTTATGTTTAAAATGGATTGTATAGATAACCAAAAAACAAAACGGGTGCTGGAAAAAAGGAGCACTTGGTGCAAGATCATCGAGACCTTCAAATTAGAAAAATGTACCTATTCAAGTTATTTGAATGTGGAAAAACAATATGTAGAAGTAATGAAACATACTTGGAAGCGAAAAGACAAAAGCCCATACATGGAGAGACAAATAGAGAGCAAAGAGAGGTAATGTGAGGTGTTTTCACAATATAACATCAGATGCATGGTCATTTTCAAAATTTTCAAATAGACTAGTAAAAGGCTTCCACTTTGCACATAAAAGAATATGATTTACACGAGAGAAATTTTATAATAGTAATATTTATAGTACCTCGTATCTTAACTTGATTCTTATTGCCATTGTATTTTTTGACTTTTAATTTCAAGTAAATGTCTTTCTATTATTTGATGATTTATTTGCAAAAATGCGGTTAATAAAGTATACAACATCGCCAAAATGACTGCATGACTTATAAAAGTGATTGAATAAACATCTCAAATATTGGAATGCAAGGAATGAAAAAAAAAATCTCTCAACACACATTATTGAAAAAAGTATTAAAGAAACGAATTATTGAATATTCAAAGTGTAAGTAATAATTTAAGTTATTAATTCTTACTCAATAAGTTATAATTATTAAAATTTCTGTTTAGGAATTCCACATATTTGTTTGGGAATTGTTTAAAGTTTATGAAGAATACTGTTAACAGGTTTTCTTAATAAATATATGTACCTGAAAAAAACATTTTGAATTTTAATCTATATAATTTATAAAGGTTATTTTTCTCAACCCGAAAAGACCTATAACAACATCATATTGATGAGGCACGTTCTTAACCTAGATACACCTATTAAATATTTTTGCTTTCACATGTTTACTACTCGTAAATTCTTTGATTTAAAATGATTATAGTTTTAACTTTAAATATAATTACTATTGAGTTTAAAATTGTTAGATTTTAACACAATATTAAGACAATTCAAATTTGTATTTTCTGTTGAAGTTTATGTATTTTAATTAATCAAGTGTCATAGTTATTTACTCCTTGCATTTTTTCAACTTCACCAAATAATTCATTACTTAAAAGAAGTGACTAAATTAGTTTGTTAGATTTTATTAAAAATAATCCGAACTAAGCGTACACTAAGTTAACATTAATTATAAAAATGCTGATTATTGGAAATAAAATCTAATTCTATCGAGTATAATGTTGCATAAAAATTACAAAGTCATTGGCTTTTGTGCACTTATATATAATGAAAAGGATAAAACATAATTAATGATTATGCACATACATCATTCACAAAATTAGAGAACTAAAATATTTCAAAAACTTTAGCAGACATCAAAGTAATATTAAATATATACATCAAATTGTTCACTCAAGAAGACAAATGTCCACATGAAGCTTATCACTAAAGAAAAGATTAAAAATAAAACCAATCAAGAATTATTAAAATGTTACTATAAATTTAGTCTAAACACACTTTCCAAAATATATATTTCTATGTACGTAGTGCTTGAAATGCATCATATAGGACCAAATCAAGTACTCTCACAGGCTAAGAATTGATAAAAGCTTTTTTTAACTCTTTATACTAGTACTCAATTTTCTCATTTAATTTAATATTCTTAGTTAATTAAAAGAATGAAAAATAAATCATAAAGTGTCACTTTCAATTGAAAGTTTTCAAGTAAACTTAAATTATTTCTTTACCAAAACCAAACACAACATCATGACATTATTTATAGTTACTATTTATCAATTTAAAAAAATATATAAAGTCTAATCTTGCCCATCTGCTTACCTGTTACACTTGTCCACTTTCTTTTCTCTCTCACTCTTTCCAACAAATAAATATAACAAATAAACTGCACCACAAGTCTACAACAAATCACTTTTCATATTTTTTTCCATTTCGTCAACAACCATGTAGATATATTTATCATAACAATTAAAGCTATAATATGTTTGTACCTTTTAAGAGAATATCATTTTAGTACCCGATTTTTGTCATCGATGCCATATTGGTACCTTGATTTTAACAAATGTTATAAAGTAATGCTCGAGTTTTGCAATAAATGTCAAATTGATATAATATTGGATAGTCGTTTTAGTTTTTCTTCTAAATTTATAAATGACATATCCTTTTAAATTTATTCATTTTTGAATTTCCTTCTAATCTTTCATATTATATTTCATTTGATTAACATAAATCCTATCATATTGATAACTTAGGTTAAAATAATCTAATAATATACTTTAAAATATAAAAAGACTATAATGAAACAAAAAACAATTAAATTTAAATATACTTGCAAGAAGAATAGTAAATTTGAACCACAATTTACGAGGTGCAATTTTGAGATATAATTTGTAAATTCTATATTAAATCCTTATAACCAACATGATATTAATCATAATTACCTAAAAATATCTATCATGATATTAATCATGATATTCAAAAAAAGGCCTATATTTGTTCATATGCTCACCTATTCCTCTTGTCCACTTCTCCTTTTCTCCCTCACTCGTCCCAACAAAGCAATATAACAATAAAAAAAATCAATATCATTGTTTTTCATATTATTTTTTTCTTTTCAACAACAACCATATAGATATTTTTATCATAACACTTAGACTTGTAATACATTACAAACATGATAACTTTTACGATTATATAATTTTGGCACCTAAGTTTTGTCATAAATATCACATTAGTTCTTGAATTTTTACAAATATTTTAAGTGACACTCGAGTTTTGCTTATAAATGTCAAATTGTTACATATAAGTTGAAGTCCTTTTAATTTCTCTTCCAAATTTCTTATAATGACATATATAACCTTTTAAACCCTATTCATTTTTTAATTTTCCTTTCAATTGTTCATATTATATTTCAATTAATTAAATTAAATTCTATCCTTTGTTAGCATACATTAAAAATTTTGTAATAATATACCTTAATATAAGTAAGAAATAAAAAGATTATGATGAAACAAAAGAAATTAAAATTATAGAATTTGTGAGGTTTGATTTAAAATTTGATTTGTAAAAGTTATATTAAATCCTTATTCCAAGTTTAAAGGTGATTCTTTGCTACAACAACTTTTTTGGTCTTTTTATTTTTTAAATGAATTTTTTGGATTTTTCATCTTATTGATTAGACCTAATATTTCTCTTACTCCATGTACTCTTTTTTCTTAAATCGAGCATTTAAAAATTGAATTTAAAATCTAATCTCATAAATTTTTAAATTCATAATTATCGCTCCAATCTAGGTCCATTTTAATATTTAATTTTTAGAACTGGCTTCAGCCACAAAGGTATTTGCTATAGACTTGGCAGTACCAAGCCGCTTATCCTCAAGCTCAACATGGCGAGCAGCATTAGAGAATGTCTTAATGTTATTATTATGAGTCAGATTTGGCTTGTAGATTCTCCCAGTTGTAAGAAGGTGATCGAATCAATGCTTGAACTTACTGCTCAATTCGTAGGACCACGTTATTTGATACTATGACAACTTGTTTCTTATAAGTGTCATATCATGTTTGGCACGACCCTCAAATGTTTGATATTGTGATGACTTGTTTCTTATAAGTGTCAAACTTGATAGTCAGCTGTTTCAATTGAGTCACGATTGTAGCTTTGTAGTTTTCCTTGAGGTACACTCAAATGTCGTGGGCTTTGCTCTGTGATAGATGATCTCATTCATGAATGTGAGCAATGTCTAACAGCTCACTACATTTGAGTACAACTGGGTGTACTCAAGAAGAAATATGAAGTTACAACCGTGACTCAATTGAGATAATTGACTGTCAAGTTTGACACTTGTAAGAAACAAACTGATCACAATATCAAACAACATATAAGGGCTATGTAACATGATAAGAGAGTTGAAGTTAGCTGGACACATTCTCTCTAATAAGCAGCAAGCTCAAGCATTGATCAGGTCACTTATAACCCCTAGCCTTCCAAGCTAATGACGCGGGTTCAATTCCCACCCGCTTGAGCATTTGTAAGTCAATCTAACTCATAATAATAGCATCAAGACTTTCTGTGATGCTACTCGTCGTGTTGAGCTTAAGGATGAGCGGTTTGGTGTTACGAAGTCCATAGCAAATGCCTTTGTAGTTGAATCCAGTTCTAAAAAGGCTTTAAGCGTAAAAGAAAGTTGAAGAAAGACAATAAAGGAAGGATACTGGAGAAGGGTCTAAGAAGAACAACTTTAATCCCAAACACAATAACATGCGTAAGAAGTTTCGGAAGAAGAAAGATGAGCAAAATGAAATACTACAATTGTTAAGCTCTTGGCTATTTTGCTTAGCACTTAATAATGCTTCTTTGAGTGTTGTATATGTCACTAGTACTATCTTATCCTTGTGGATTATAGATTCGGGTGCAATAGACTATGTAACTAGAGATCGTGAAGCATTTGTGTACTTTCATCGAATTTCTTCTAGTATAAGGTGGATATATGTAGGAAATAATACAAATTATTTATTGTTACTCGATTTGTAAGCCTATATTATCATAATTATAGGATTTATTAAATAAATGAATATATCTCGAAAAGATTAATTGATAATTGAATCTAAATTAGAATCTAAAAGGGTATATCCATCACTATAAAAAAATTTAGATGGAGAATTGAATGGAATCCATCCAATATATTGTACTTCGGCATTTATAGCGAAGCTCGAGTATCAATTACAACATTGTAAAAATCCATGTATTAATTTGATATTTGTAGCAAAATCATGTACCAAAATGAGTTTTACTCTTAACTTTTAGCGGCATCTTAATTATTTTGCTTATCTTTCATTTATTCCTTTTTATTTAGCAAGAAAACTTCTAAAATTAACCCTTTTCATTTTTTTTTTCATTTATTCTGTAAATTCATCTTTGCTTTTTCTATTTATTTATCATCTAAGCTCCTGGACTTAAGTTACTTTTTTTTCATTTTGTAAATTCATCTTTCTTTTTTCTCTAGAATTATAATAAAAATTGGATAAAATAAGAGAAAGTATCAGAAATCCGCTGTTGTGTAGAATAATCAACTTTAAACAACCATAACTCTCTCATACAAGGTCTTCTGTACGGCCATGACCTATGGTTGGAAATTTTTCAAAACTAGTTTATATGAAATTGATTTCATTTAAAAATCCAAAAAATCAAAGAATGGTGACAGATTGTCAACTTTTTGAAGAAGATTTTGAGATTAAATAGGAAACTTGGTGTTATATTTGAACTATATTATTTAGTATATAAAGTTCGATTGTTGCCCTCCTTTTTGACTATTAAATAGTTATTAATTAGGATCATATTAGTATCACAAAAATTTCAAAAAAAAATTGAGTTATTCATACTTTTATAATAGTAATATAGGTTTTGGGAATGTTACCTCTACATTTCTATCTATTGAGGATTTCCATTTTCTTAATTGTTATCGTTAACTTATGCCCAAGAGTCTATTGATAAAATGAACTGCTAAAATATTATTATTTCTATCCACATCGTGAGTGGTAAATATGATTTATATCCTCTTGATAAACCCTCTTCGTGCCTTAGAGCAACTATTGTCTTTTACAATTTCTCGTAATAGGAAATCCAATATCATGCTAAGTCCTCTAGTTTTGGTCTAGTTTTTATTTCTTTTCTCGTGATTATTATCTTGCTATTATTTACAGGATGTTTGGCTAAACTTGATTTCTAGTCGAATTGTTTTATGAAAAGGTTTTACAACTTATAAGCTTTTTAGAGTGTGTAGTGTAGATGTTTGGAGAAGAGCTTATAAGCTATTGGGAAGGGATATGCTTTATTCTAAGGGTGGGTTGGAATGCCTCTTGCAACATCCTGAATTTGAAAGCATGACTACTTTGACAATTACAAAGGCTAAATGACTATATGCTCCTAGCATGTTTGCATAATAGTACTTGATACTGGGGAAACTATGTTGGCTTTCAACTTGTCAGCTCAGTTCGTACATTGTGTGCTCGACTTTGAGATCCTGTAATTGTGGCTCCCATTACTTAAGAAAAGTGAATTATTATTTTTATTTTATTTTTTGGGGACTTTATATATTTTTCAAGAGTTTGGGAGTTTTGTTTCAAATAGTTATAGTTCGTATGAGTATTATCATAATTAGTGGAGCTTTAGTAACCCTAAGGCCAAAAAATTTACTCGAGAATTGTTAATTTCAAGCTAGCCTTAACTCTGCGCTTTCAGGAGAGAGAAGTTCTCTCATCATGTTATTCTTTAGGATTTTGAATAGAATATGATAAATGTTGCTAGATGAATGGCTACTTTTGCTTGCAACTCTATTTCCCCAAGTCAAACCATGGCCTAGCAATCATAAATTATTGGGTATAATCTTTCCTGGAGGGGTATTTAATCTCCTATTAGTCAAATGAGGTAAGTTATTTTAAGTTTCCTTATTATAATATTAGCTTTAGGAGTTTAACCATGACTTATTTAGGCTAATGATAGATTTTGAAAAGGATTATAGATTAAAATAATGAGTATTTTTTGGAGCCTGTTACAGATTGCTCCTTGGGGTTGTTCGGTTGAAATTTTTTGTTGTTTTATTTTACTTAGTTGGTGCTTAACATCTAGTATAATATTGAGTGGTGGGGAGTTCATTATTTATTATATGAATTGTGAAGGAAAAAAATAAAAAAGAGGGAGCCATGTTTGACATTTTCTTTGGAGTCTGATGATTTAGGGCAAGAGTAGATTGATGGTTGGTGAACAATATTAATGTCTAGAGAATATTAAGTAGCATATTGATTTCGGGATTTAAATTTATATAGTTTGGAATTTTAAACTTTCCCTTTTAGGATAAAACATGTTTAATGACTTTAATGGATGAGTAGTACTTTATAATTTGTAGTTGAGGGAACCCACATACAGTTAGTGTAAGGACAAGAAATATGATGTGATGTTCATTACATATACAAGTTAAAAATTGGGTTTTAGTTGGAAAAATAATTATTGAAATGAGATTTTGGTTAAACAAAATATATATGATTCCTTAGCATTTTAATCGTACTTCGCATACCTTAATTTATTTTACCATTAATCTTATTTTAGATCTAATTGAATAAATATACTGAAGTTGGTTTGTGGGTTCCTGAGATAGCGTGAGATTTGGGCAAATTAAGGACAAGTGTCTGCTTTTATTTCCTTGAAATATTAGAATGCATCGTATATATGTTGTTTTAAGATTTTTAACTCGTTAGCTCATTGTCATGAAATCTATTGTTTTTCATAAATGTCTACTTTTTAAAGACAATGAGCTCTTTTTAGAAAATAGGATCAAGAATGTAAATGAATTATTTATTAGTCATGTGTGGAAGGGTGTTTTTTAATAACTTTTTTAATTTCATGGAAATATTTTGTTTTTGAGCTCTCAGTCTCTCATTTGTTTGGGCCTCTTCCGAGCATTGTTGGCTAGGAACTAGTTCTGACTAATGTATTAGCCGGGAATGTAGCTAGATTGTTGATTGATTGATTAACCACAGATATCTATTTAGCCGACCTCCCTTGCCGTGGGATATAATATTGGCCATTGTGTATTGTCTATAAGCTAAATAAATTGCTTACTTCTTTGATTTGGATAATGAAAACTATTAAACTCCATTTTAATACTCTTTGATCACTGATATTAGTTTCATATTGCGTGTAATCTTATACTAGTTTTTGAACTATGCTTGATTTGATAGAGAATGCCCTGAATTGCTTATTGAATATCCAGACCACTCTTTCCTAATGATTGCTAGCTAGTGGAGAGTTCGAGGCTAGAGATGGATTGGATAATATGGGAAATTTGTTCTATTTTCTTATTGACTAATTTTGAGACTCAGATAGTTGCGAATGTGTTTACCATTGTTTTAGTATTTTGGATGATTTTTGGATTCTAGATGCTGAGCCTTGGACATTTCATTCTTGGGTTCGATTTTTGGGCTTACATTTTGATTATTCTGCAGTTTGAGGACATATTTTTGTGTAGATTGAAATTTGTGGCTTCATGTCATCAGGCTCTCAGACTCAGTGGCATGGTTGGGTCATGTCCCATTTTGGGGCGGGGCAGTAATAGTTAGTAGTTTCTGTAATCTATACTACTATATAATTCTAAATTGCCTAATTGGTGTCTTTGGTTTGTCATTTTACAATCAATTGAACAACGGCACATGTTGGTTTTAACTTCTCATCCCCAAATTATTCTCCTCTTTCTTTTCTCTTCTCTAATGTTTTCCCTTTCTTTCTCCCATTTCTTTTTCTTTCTTGTCACATGGTAGTTATGTTACCTAATTTTCTTGTCTCTCCTTTCTCATGTTTTCTCCATTTTCATATCTAATTTCTTTGCTTTTTTCAATCATATTATTTTATCTACTTTTGAAAACATAGTTATTTTCTCACTCTTAAATGCGAATAAATGCGTGACATAATTTTAATAATTGCAATATCATACAAAAAAATATATATATATTTTTAAATTTTATCGCTTTTAAAAAATTAAGCACACACATGGAGTTTGCCTAAATTGCTAGTATTCATAATTGGAGAAGCCATTTCAATTAAAATGACCCTTTAAAAGGGTGAATTTGATTGATAAGTAGTTCAAACTTTGTGAGATACAAGTTCCCTTGTTATGTGGCTTTGTCTAGTTGGTAAGTTGCACCTTGTTAGTTGAACTTTTTATAGCGATTTTTGAAGGTGAATTAAACATGTAGGGTTGTCCGAAAGCTGGTCACCTGAATTTTAATACGATCTGCTACAGTAGAAATCTTAATATCTTTTCAGCTGCTTACCAGCATACAAAACCACTGTGTTGGTATGATACTTTATATACCTTTGTACTGTGGTTAGTCATTACTACTACTTCTTTGATGTAATGGTGGTAAGATTGTCATTTAGATACAAAAGGGTTTGGCTGTTGGCATTGGTGAAGTCAAAAGAGAATAAATGTGCATATTCTATTGTTTTTGAAAACTGAGGTGCAAATGTCCATAAAACTTAACTTGATGAAAGGGGATCAGAAATAGGTATCATTCCCATCAAGAATCGTGAATTCAGTTTTTTTCATCTAAACTGTTCATGTCAGACCCCAACATTAGTCTAAATTGTACCTTGCTAAAAGAACTGTCATATTTCTCTAGCACTTGATGTACATTTTTTGTCAGAAAAACAAAAAACATATCTATGGGCCCTAACTTTCTATGTTCTTTGGCATGTGATATGATATGTTGAAATCACCATCGCTAACAACATTTTGTGGATAAACACAAACTTTGTGACAATCAGTCTTGGTGATGAGCATGTTGGCTATCGACGGATGGATTTTCCAAATTTGAAGTTAAGTATAGTTGGTGGACGGCCATTTTCTTGTGGCGGTGAGCATGTGTTTCGGAAAAAACTTCTTATTGCTAGGTAAGTAGTCTATAAATGCCAAATTTCAATTTTATGCTCCACCTGTACAATCTCATTTGCATCATACTGTGCTTAGAAGCCATATACGAATGTGTACTATTTCTTAAAAGGAGATAGGAAATTTTTTATCATGAAGGTAATTTAAGTTATATGATCTTTCTAGATTTTCTGTTAAGCTTAAGTTTTTGTAAACTTCTTTTTTGTGAAAAAAAGAAAAAGAAAAAGAAAAGATCAATAGAAGTGTTTATAGAATAAAACAAGATTATAAACTCAGAGATTTTTTAAATGAAATATAATGTATAAGCCTCTTCTGTTTTTGAGTGCTTAATATATTAGGAAGAAAGTTGTATATTCTTGGAAAAAGAGGTGTGCGGAAGTATCTTTATGATTGGAATGATATATCAGAAAAATCATTTCCAATATGCAGTCAAAGTACATGTAGATTCAATATATCAAATATCAATGACTCATTAAGTACAGTGATTAGTTATATATTAAAGCAATACATCTTAAGAGGAGAAGCTAATATAAAAGTAGATTAATACCCCACCTTTCGGTGGGACTTGAATACAGGGGCTCTCAAATGTAAGTGTTGGAGCCTTAGCTCTTATCGCTTAAGCTAGGTCTCTTTAACAAAACTTGTATCATTTGATTTACACATAAAAACAATCAAAACAATTTTACCACTTATTTATTAAAACGCAATCAGTGTAATGAAGAGCCTAACACCATTCTCAACTGACTGCAAATGTTGAAAAAATGTTGTATATTCCAGGTCTTATTCAATAATTTCCAAAGAGACCCTTGATCAAATTTAATCCCATCAAACAAAATACACATGCCCCATACACCGGATCCTAATTTCAGTCCAATGACGCAGTCCATGCATAGTAATTCCTAGAGCCTTTAGACTTTGATGAGGAGAGACATGTGAAAGAAGCCTTTCTCTGCACGGTTGAGATCCCAATTCTGGAGTTAAGGGATGAGGGAAATATTCAGTCTTTGTGCTACGTCAATCTCCGATTTGGCATGGTTCATCTAGGAAGAGAAGTGGTCAGTCATTTGGCAATGCATGGACCTCTGCTAACTCTACAAAGGATTAGATTATCGGCCCATCCAAAACAATTCCTGAATACATGACAGTGCTTAAAAATATGCAGGGACTACCACATGAAGATTTCTTTGGCACATGTGTGATAAACTAGTGAACCCTGCATTTTGCCAGATGTTCTGTTTGATGGATGACGAGTGGAAGCACAAGTGGGTTGAGCCCTTGGTGCCTTGAGACTTTTCAATTCGCTTTGTCCTGGGTTATTAGAGGGCCTGGGGTGAGTCTTTGGAGCCATTAGACCGGGGCATTTTAGTTTGTGTGGGGCTGTTAGGATTGTCACTTAAACTTCATGTTTGGTGTTTCAGTTGTGAGTATGGTTATATATATATATATAAAATAACTTACCTTTATATTATTTCCTTTGGTTTTATTGGGAGATGGTTTGTTGGGTTTATATATGTGGATGCTGAGGCACATATTATGTTCTTTCTGAATTTATTTGCATGTTTTCTTAGACATGCTTAAATTTCCTGTTTATAAACTATATTTGCATATATAATGATTAATGTCTATAAAACAGAAGTTTTAGGTTAGGTCACATATGTGGACATTGAAGGTACTTATGATGATGTAGTCGATTCAATCATTGACAAAGGATTATGTATCTATCAAGACCTAATCCAGTGTAGCAAACAAGCCCTAAAAGTCTCCTTAGTACCCTGCTGGCCCATTAATCATGGGCTTTTGTTTGTAAACAAATTTTAGCTAATCAGCCCAACCAAACTAGACCTAACAAGATTAGGGAGGGAGAGATGTGGCTTTATTCATGTGCACACTACTATGAATCCTTCTCTCATGGCCCTCCAGCAACTCTCTAACCTACTCTGCCAGACTGCCACAGAAAGTTTCAAGGTATCGCCGGGCATCTTATATCTGTTGCTGAAGTAGGTAGGCAGTGGAATATGAGGCACAGAGAAGATCCATAACCCACCTCATAAATAAGTCAGAATTAATATTAAAATTATATCATATTACAAGTAATATTAAAATTAATATTATATCAGAAATAATATATATACATTTATATGATAAGTAATATATTTATATAAATAATATGAATAAATGTTTATATACATATTTATATACATTTTGTAAACATAGAAATATATAAATATATACTATTTATAATATATAGAAATATTTAAATCATTATATAATTGATATAAACAATATAAATAATTTCAACAATATATATTAACATGTTTACAATATTATTATTAATAATATATTCAACTAATTGATGACTAGGCTGCTATATGATTTTCTTAATGTAGGCCAAGTAAAATTAACCTTACTTTCTAGGTCCAAGCACAAAGGTAAACCAATTAATAATTGGTTAATATGTATATAACATCTATGGGCACAAACTCCGTGATTTTTTCATCTTTGGTCTCGCCTGAATTCCAATTATCCATGTTGCAATTATTTCCCTAGATATGGCGTCCATGATATGGATGGAAGTGCAAAGAGGATTTATGAAGCTGCTTTCAGAACTCCCGCTGATCATTCAGTTATATTTCTTGCTCATAATGGGCCTACAGGTGTATCAATTTGTGAAGCAAATGTGCTTTGTTTATATGGTACCTTAGAGATGCTTTACGTTATTCAGAAGGGTAATTTCACGCAGGTCTAGGTTCCAACGTGGATGATATCTGTGGAAAGAGTTGGGTTTTTGGAGGTGGTGACCATGGGGATCCTGGTAATTCTGAATCTCAACTACTATATTGTTTATGCTTTCAGCGATTATAAATTCTCTAATGTGGTTATGATATGATATGTGAAAACACTGAAATTTGGTCTATGATGATTAATATGCAATTTCTTTACAGATTTAGCACACGCAATATCCCAACTAAAAGAGAATACCAACTTGTCGATCAAGTTGGTAGTGTTTGGTCACATGCATAAAGAGCTGGCATATGGAAATGGTCTTCGAAAAATGATAGTGGTTGGGGATGACGATACCATATACCTCAATGGGGCAATTGTTCCAAGGGTTAAAACAATTGGCAAAGAACAAGTAAGCTATATGAGGAGCTCCAACTCTGATAAGACCTCAGCCATGCCATCAGATGTTGAAGGCACCCTTCGAGCCTTCACCATTGCTGACATATCAGATGGGAGTTTGGAGAAGATTGCTGAAACTTGGGTTTTAGTAATTGGAGACAAGGTCACAATACAGGACGAGCTCGTATTATTTAGCAAGGCAGCTAGGCTCTAGGTAGTATCTAGGGTTTGGTTTATAGGTCCGACCACTCAGTGTTTTATATGAGGCTCTGTATATTCAAGAGCAGATTCCTATGATACTATATGAACTTTTTGGGATTTATCAATCCTACTATACTGGCATCTATTTACTGGAAAGATTTCTTCATTTTAAGACTTTAAGTCAACAAGTTACAGATGTATTCTTTTGGATCTCTCAATAAAATGGCAACAATTCCATGAAATTAATTACCTGAGAAGCAGAGAGCAGATTTTGTCTGCTCGGTTGAGCCCAAGAATGACTTTTCTTGACTCAATCATTCGTTAAGGCTATTAACTTTTAGTCTTGATAATTAGGAGGATCAATTTTGGCTCCATCGGGAGAAGCCATGTATTTTAGAGAACGAAAATGGAGGTTGTTCACGTCTACTTAGCTTATTTTCAGCACTGTTCCTCCGATATTGAAGAAGTTTAACTAGTATACAGGAATTCAGTTGGAGAGTTGTTGCTTATGGTCTTCTTTTGCAATGCTTTGTTACCTGACTGATGATAACCCTCTAATGTGTGCATCAATTTTTCCTACGCCCATCCGTGGTCTTAATGAAAATTTGTTAAGGAAGGGGGCTGCAAATTGCAAGTGCATGAGGTGTTTATTACCATTAAAGCTTCTTATGAGAACTCATGGGTCCGTAAATACAGAAGCTCATTTCACCTTTCCATGTAAACATTCATTGACATGGCACCAGTAAATCCCACTAAAGCCATAGAGGGGCCATTGGACATAATGCCTACTTATGCCAGTGATCACATTAGAAAGAAGGGATTTTTATGCAACCCAGGTGCAATGATCATAGGGACATAGATGTGAGTGGGAACAAGCATTTTGCTATGTGAGAAAGATTGATACAAAAATCATTACTCCTGATGTTTCATAGAATTTTTCAAAAAAAAAATCTGTATATATTAATGTCATAAATCAAGTTTTCTTTCATGAGAATATCATAATGCCAAAGTAAACTATTATCACACATATATTAACATTATATTTGTGGAGAATGTTATTTTTTACGTTCAGGTTATTTTTTTGTAAGTTTTTATGTGTTTATAGTGATGACAACAGGATAGGTTTGTCAAAATTCGAAACTCGCGCCATTAAATTTTTTAAGAATTTAGATCCGCCCCGAACTAGCCGAGTTCAAGTTAAAAGACTTGTTTTATAATTTTAAAAATATAAAAAATATTTTTTAAAACAATACCCCTAAAATTTCTGAAAAATATATTTCTTAATAAAAAAATATTACATAAATATGTATAAATTAAAATAAAAAATTAAAAAATTAAAAAGAATGGGTTTGCAGTGGAACGGATTTAAAAATAAAAAATTAAAACTCATCCCATACTCATTTACAAATTTAAAAATTTATCACAAACAAAACAGGACTAAAATGATCAAAATTTAAACCATCTTATTGTCATCCTATGATTTAACCATTTTGATTGGTATCTTCGGGGTGTATTACAGTAAGTAAATATGAACTATTGAACCAGTTGGGGCCTGAAAAGAATTTATGAATTCCAGCTCTAAAAAAGTTATTGCTCAAAGTAGGTTTGTGTTTATGATTAGAAAATTAGACCCATACCCCACCGGCCCACCCCATTTGTATCAGGTGATTTATAACCTTAAAAGAGAAAAGAGAACTTCATTTAAAAATGATGACTAATTATTCTAGACTTTCTCAAAAGTACTTAATATTATTGAATTGAAGCAGGCAGTCTGCAACTGCAAGTAATACAACAATGTGTTTTTTTTATATGTTTGACTCCTTTTTAATAATAATCTGGTGAGAGCCCTCTTTTTAAAGGCTCTATGTTTCATCTTTAGTTTTGTTCAAGACCTAGCTTTTATTGGTGCATCAACTCCCAAGCATTCTTTGGGTGGCTTTATTGACCAAGTCTTCTCCTTTAAACTATGGCTTTTTCTCCCTCAAGATTTGAGAAAAGAAAACACTAATTTGCCAAGTTGCCCCCACATATTTTTTGTTTGGTTTTGTAATGACACACAAAGAGATGTGGTAAAGTTGTCAGTGATGATGATGGCTTCTTAATTTGGTAGGCCACCCTCTCACAACTGTTTGTGAACAAAGAACAGATGCTTATTAAAGAATGCCAGGGGTTTGTTGTTATGGAGTGTCATCAATAAAAATACTCTAGCCTTTTTCTTGTTTCTTTTTTTTTTTTTCTTGTTTTTGTGCATTGTTTGCTTGATTGTGATTAGAAACTGGATTTCTGTAATGATGTGATTTTTTTTATTTTTTTTATTTTTTTTAGTGGGGTGGGGGTTGGGGGAAGGGGAAAGGGTTCTAACCCTATGCTTGGGAAGGGTTCGATTCCTTAATTTCACACCAAAAATGTGATGTGAGTACTACTACACAAAAAGAGTGGTACATAAAGATGTGATCTTATGTTGTGTTGAGTTCATAACATGAATTGCTATATTTTTTTTGTAAGTCATGTATTGTCTTTGTTATATAGTGTTGAGTTTCGTCGCATAGGATATGGAAAAGAGAGAAATGTACATATGTCTAGTAGAATTTTTTATTTAAAAAATTAACTCAGTTTCTAAATGTATTTGATTTTTGTTGAGAAAAAATGAAGGCTTTGAATGGGGATAATCTAAGGGGAATCTACTAAATTTGATAGGGAGAAGCTTTTGGGTTCCATTGTAGAAATCATTCTTCTTGGAAGGGAATCAATTACATTCCCAAGTATTTTATTTTTTATAGGTTCTCGACGTGATAGAGGATTTTTTTTATAAAATAAAAAAATTTGATTTTTATTCATATACTCAGTGGAGTACGAATATTGATGGTATGACACATATCAATATTGTTTATGTGGAATTTAAATTAAATTTGAATTTTGACTTATATCATAGAAATGGAATTATGATAGAAAACGAATAATATGAGTATTGCAATTCCTATGCATTGATGAGAAATGAGAAATTAATGAAAACATCATTTATGACTTAATTCTTATATTATTATTGGTAATTATGAATGAATTATATTAATGGAAAAAAACAATTTTAAGAATCAAATTACATTTTAGCAAAAAAAAATTATAATAATATTATATTCAATATTTTGTGCATAAATAGGTATGTTATTATTTTCATCAGTGTTAAATAATATATATATATATATATAGAATATAGATAAAATTTTACACTAATATATCTTTTTTTAAAATACAAAAATCAACAAATTGGTCTCAAAGCAAGTCTCGAATTTTAATTTTTAAACTCGGATGGGATGAATACTGATGATGTTGAAAATTCTAGCAATAATCAATAAATCTTCATTCAATGATTGAACCTTTATCCTCATGAACCTCGCGTCGAATTGACCTGCAAAGTATTGAGAAGTATCCAATATAAACACGTATTGGGGAATGCTCAGCATAAACACTTTGATACTCAAGTTATTATAAATAACGAAAGTCTCGATCGATCAATCAAGAAATCTCTATATGTTAAATATGCGTGTAAAAAACTAAAAAATCATACTTTCAATCTCCTTTTATAATAGTTTATTGCAGTAAGAATTAAGAAATAATTATATTATCTTGTGAAGATAGAGTCAATCTTTAGGCGAAATAAAGTTAATCCCCTAAAAGCTCACTTACTGATATAGAATTATCTTCTTTCCTTTCTAGAATTTAAGTAATCACCATCTGTTTATATTCATTCTTAGCTCAAGCCTATCACCTCAAACTATCCAGCTCTCTAGAATTTAAGTAATCACCATCTGTTTATATTCATTCTTAGCTCAAGCCTATCACCTCAAACTATCCAACTCGGACATATTAAATTGAGTATACCAACTTAGATATATCAAAACACTTGGAGTAGATCCGAACTACTCCAACTCAGATATATTCAAATCCTTAGAGCAGATCTGAACTATATCCAACTCAATTATAATAATCCATTTTCTCTTAACAGATTGGTCAGTCTGTTATCAATCAGTAGCCATCAAAATCCATAAGACCTGATAATCTTCCTAAACTTAGCTCAAATTTGGCCCAAAGAGGCCCATTAGGAATGTGGTTAATTCCATGCCATATCAAATACGATTTTAATTAAAATATTACATATATTTTTTAAATTTATTATGTATGTATTTATATAATATATATATTATATATATACACGATATATGCATGTTACATATACACTAAAATCTAAATATAATACTCTTATGATAATAACATAAAATTAATGAATAGTTTATGTTATTATATGTAAAAGTAATAAATATATTTGAAAATTCTAATTTTTAATAATTAAAATATTATAATTAATCTAAAAATATTTTTTAATATTTTTAAAATAATAAAATAAATATAGCGAGTCCAACCCAATATATCTCGAGTTTTGAGCGGGTTCGTGCTCAAGTTCATAAAAATTTTAATGAGTCAGGACTCAAGTTTTATTCAATACTTTTGTTATGTTTAGAAGGATAATTTTATTAAAAATAAATATGAGTTTATTCATGACTTAATAGTTAAACTCATAAGAGGTGAAGGAAATGACTAAACCACACTTTTGGAAATGAAGATTCCTAAGGGAATATATATTTCTACCACAAAATTATACAAATCATGTGAATGACAATGAACTTGGAAATGTCTATTCTATTATCACTCCATTCTCGTATATCAATCATGCCATATGCATTTAGTTAAAGTTTCATTTAGATTGATAAATTTGAAACTAAGAATTTTAAATTTATAATAACAAATTCATTAAACTTGTTTGAATAGTTTCATTTTATAATGAATTTCAAATTCTTGAACTTTTATTTTGAATTAATTTTTGAGTCATTGTAGTGAATTTGAAATCTATTTTAAATGGAGTCATTTGAAATAATTCCCTCAAATCATCTCTTTAAATTCAAATCCTCCCATCCAAATGCAAACCTAAAATATTTTACTAAAATTTTGAAACCTTGACATTTTTAATTTATGATTTTGAACCCAACATACTTCTTAACAACATGAATTTCTCAAAGCAATCAAAGGGTTTGAAATTATTTTATTTAGAAACTATCAATTACATTACTCAATTTAAAACTTTTACAATCATAACCCAAAAACAATCAAAGTGGACAAATTACAAATATATCCCACAGATTGATAGGACTCAAATCTAGAATTTTGGAATATCAACTTTATCACTTGAACATTGCCTCGTCTCTGGATTTTCACTTGGATTGTTCCAAAACCATGGACTAAAACTATGGGTGAAAAAATGATCACAAATCCAAATTCAGCTACATCTCGTCACTTTTCTTGGTTTGGAAAAGGGGTGTGGACCAAAATTGGAAGCAACAGCTATGGCTGCCCATGTACTAGAGTTGTTGGACTTCTTGTGGTCCGATCCCAATAGATGAATCACATGTCTGAGTGCCCCACCTGTTTGCTCTGCCTGCATCTATACATCTATACATATATGATGATCCAACCATTATTCTTTAAGCAAGATTTTCATGTGGCAATGGGAAGTTTGATACAAAAAAACAAGATTTTGTGACGCGTATGAAAATAATACGTACGAAAAATCCAAAAAATTGATGATCAATTGAGTGACTTTCAAAAATACATGTAAAATTTAGGATAATATCTTGTATATAAGTATCAATTAAGGGTTATTTAAAAAAATATATGGATTTTCTTATCAGATTTTCAAAAATATTTAGGATTTTCTTAGATGTATACTGGGTAGAAATGCATTCAAGTAAGATAGACATATCAACTCATATGAGATAGATCTATCAGGTCAACTCATATAAGACAAACATACCCAAATCAGCTCATATCCAAATCATCCCATGTGAGCCAGACTTAAGGGTGCTTATTCGAACCGAACCGAATAGAATTAGAAAAGTTATTATTTATAGTTTGGATGAGGAAAACATAAAAAATAGTACAAAAATAATAATAATAATAAAATAAATAATAAGTATAAAAATATAATACAAAATTATATATTTAAATATATAAAATTAGTAATTCGATTTTCGATTCAATTCGGTTAACATAAATAAAAAATTGAATCCAAACCAAAAATTAAATTTTTTTGTTCGATTGCGGTGCAAATCGAAATTATGATTTCAATTCGATTCGACTAATTAACCGAAATATAAACACTTATAGACAGACATATCAAGGTCAGCTCAAACCTATCTAAATATTCAAATTTGGTTTATAGCACACCAAATAGAATTCAGATTATTTCTGACCTATTCAAATAAGTTTTTCGAGAACTCAAAAACTTATAATGTTATCCAAACATTTAAACCTAATGATCAAATTTAATATAGATCACACATCATTTTGAAATAACAGATAAGTTAGACAAAAATTGTATTTCAAGGGAATAATTTAATTATACTATTTCAAGAAATTTATTGTTAATATTGCAGGAATCGTCTTTGAAAAGTATTAGAATTTAGAACATCCACTCTTTGCTTTTTCAATTTTTTTTGGGGGATTGGAATTGTACTCAAAATGGAAGACAGACACAAAAAAAGCCTTGTCCTAAAGTAAGAAAACTCAACAAAAAAAAATATAATCAAATTTTCCAAAAAAAAAATGTATAAAGATGTGATATGGCTTAGTTAGTACAAACAAAAAAACAAAAACTACTTTCTTGATTTTATAATATAATTTCAATATAACCATCGCATTGTATCATGACTTCAACATCGAACACATTAAAATATTTAGATATGTTTAAAATATAGATCATATTAATATTTCGTCGAAGTTAAGTTAAATTTGAAGGATTAAATAAAGTTTAGATAATAAATTTGCAAGGTTAATTATCATGTATTTTTCTTATTTTATTTTCTTGAATATATTAGGTAATTGGGTTATGGTACAGTCAAAGAAATTGGAAACAGTTGGGCAAAAAACAAAGAGGGAATGTCTGATTCTGACAATGTCATTCTGACACCCCATCTGTAATTCTCCTCCCCCTGTCTCTCTTTTATAGATCTATAGCAGCCTTTGACCGAATCTTAGCCGTCCATCAAGATCCACTTTTAACCTTTCTTTATTAAAAACATCTCCAACCTTTTTTTTTTTTAGTCTTTTTCCTTCTTCTTTTTTTTTTAATTTGTGGCACCATTTCAATATTTGTAAAATCTCAATTTTATCCAAGTTTCATTGTTGAAGATTCTTGTATTCATTTGGTTAGGTAAAATTATTTATGCACTAATTCCATGGGAAGACTAATTAATAATATGTTTCTTTCAATAATTATACGCAATAAATTGTATTGATATCGACTATAATTAGATCCTTAGGAAATTAAGATAAACTCTCAAAATGTATTGATATTGACTACTTAAAGAATGGTAATTAATTACCTTAATTTATATTATTTTTATTTTAAGGGTGCAACATTACTTTATAGGAAAGTTTTGGAAGAAATTTTAGAAAATTAGCCTTTGTCTTCTTTTATTTTACGTTCGTTGCTTTCTTTCTTTGTTTTTTTTTTTTGTTGTAGAGGGAGAAGGGAAGATGTTTGGAAGGGAAAAATTGTCAGCAATATGTGAAGGCTATCGAAATTTTTGTTTATGTTCGTTACATTTTTTACCATAATCATATTTTGTTTATTATAATTAATTCTATATCGAAATTTTAAAACACTCATATTGATTCAGATTGTATTTCCCACAAATCAATAATAGTAAAAGGACTTAGATGGGTAGGTACACGACCCTCCAAGAATTTTCCCTCTCGTTTAGTTGAATGAATTTCCCACAAATCAATAATAGTAAAGGGACTTAGATGGGTAGGCACTCGACCCTCCAATAATTTTCCCTCTCCTTTAATTGAACGAATGCTTAATAATGTAATCGAAGCATGTAATAAATTATTAATCAAGAAAAAAAATAATGTTTTCATTGCATATTTTGAACTTTCTTGACTAGACAATGATCCAATTGGCCCACAAGTCTTCTTCACAATCATTATCACTAGAATTTCATTGATTTAATGACATGATTAACAAACTCTAGCTACCAAAATTAATACCCCTTATTACCAAAAAAATTGGCCAAAATTTTTAGAAATTTCCACAAAGGAGAGTAAGGGCAAATTTGACTTTTCACTAACTCGTCAATAATGGGTGTCCATAACTATAACCATACATCAACAGTGATCCATTTGTTTATTACAACTCATCCCAGAAAAAAAGAAAAAAAAACCAACAAACATGCAACACACAAAAACACAAACACAAACACAAACACACTTCTCTTCTTTTTTGCTTCTTTTAATTCCCCCGTCTCCATCTTCCGCTTAGATCGGATCTTCCAATATCTCCATTGTCATCGACGCACGAACCCAAAAAAAAGAGAGGGAAAATAGAGAAAAAGAAAAAGAAATAATACGAGGAAAAGAAAAAAAGCCCAACAAACGAACCACAAGAAAAAGGAAAAGAAGTCCCATATTTTCTTATATAATCCCAGAAAATATTCATGCCAGAATAGGCTTGTTCATGGCCTGATTTTTCATATTTCATGTTGAAAAGTGGGTTCTTGATATAAAATAAATGGGAAATGTGACGTCCAGCGTGGCTGCAAAGTTTGCATTTTTTCCACCAGACCCACCAACGTATGATGTGTACAGAGATGGGGGGGATGGGAGGCTGGTGATGAGTGGATTAACGGCTGATAAAAATGTGGACGTGCATTTGCTGGATACGAAAGGAGGAAATAAAATTGTGGCCACCTTTTGGAAACACCCGGCGGGGAGGTTCACCATATTGTACTCCCATGGCAACGCTGCTGATTTGGGGCAGATGCAAGAGCTCTTCATTGAGCTCAGAGCACATCTCCGTGTCAACATCATGAGGTATGTGTTTGAATTTATGTTTCTTGGTCACATATTTGTGGTGTGAGCAAATTCATGTAAGTATTTTTTGTATGTCTTTGTGTTAATGTAATGTTTTCATTTCTTGGTTGTTTTTTTTTTTTTGCCAGAATGTTGTTTTAATGGGCTTTTTTAGTTTCTTGTGAAGGCACCTAATATGGGTGTTTTTGGTTTCTGGTTATTTCCTATTGGAGGAAGAGAAGTTTTTGTTTTTATTTTGTTGTTTCTGTTGGTACATATGATTCAGCTAATTTATGTGTCCTTGAATATGGATGGGAGTTTTTGTGGGACATTAGTGAACAGAATTTTGAAATCAGATATGTGGGGCTCTTAATGGTGCTTGAATTGATGTTAAGGGTAGTTATTTTACAGGTCCAATGTGGAACAGGGTTTATTCTTTCCTTGTTTTTGTTGGTATAGTAGTGGTAGTTTTTCATCTTTGAACTATCTTGGGGTATTTATGATTTGGTTTTATTTTGGCTAGATAGCATTTCAAGGTTGCCAGCTGTTGGTATAATTCACTGGATATGTATTCCAGGGGCAATAGTTCTTCAGTTTCTCAACTATTAATGAATGATTTGTGGTTTTTACAAACTGTCATTTCAAGTTAGTAATTAAACAGCAGTCACCGATTGGCCTCTTTATTATGTGAATTCGAAGAATAGTTGGCAGTCAACATCATGATCAATACCATTTTCTGCCTTTTTTCCCTTTTTCTTAGCAAGTGCCTGTGTCAGCTGGGTTGGGGCAGGGTTTGCAGGTATTGCTAATCTGATGGTTGCTAGTCTGGTCTAGCATAATCCATCAGCAGTCAGTAGCCAAGTAGGACTTACACAGAGCATTCTTCTCATTCTTAATGACATCCTATTTTTTTTGACTTCATTGCAGCTATGATTATTCTGGATATGGAGCATCTACCGGTAAGGTGAGAAAATTTTGATTTAGTATTCGTATTGAAATTCTTTTTCAGCTTAGTGTTCAAGGCATATGAAACGTTAAGTGATCTGACCACTAATTTTTCTTTGTAATAGAAGGCAAACAGAAGAATTGTACCAATATTATGACACTTTCTAACTTGACTTCTGCTAAATGGCTTCATTTTAATGAAGTTATTTTATACTTATTACAGCCATCTGAGTTCAACACATACTATGACATTGAGGCTGTTTATAATTGTTTGAAGAGCGAGTATGGAATCAGGCAAGAGGATGTGATTCTGTATGGCCAATCTGTTGGAAGCGGTCCCACATTACATCTGGCTTCTCGTTTTCCAAGGTTGAGAGCTATAGTTCTTCATAGTGCAATTCTTTCAGGCATACGGGTTCTGTATAATGTTAAGGTGACATTCTGGTTCGACATTTTCAAAGTAAGTTTTCAACCTTCTAACAGTTTTCCACTTCTACTATTTAGGGTGATCTCTGATTGGAAATCTCTGTCTATTCTTTCCAGAACATAGACAAAATAAGGAATGTCAGCTGCCCAGTTTTAGTCATACATGTAAGAAATCTGTCCCTTTTGTCCTTTTTTTTTTTTTCCAAAATACATTTTGAAGATGTCTCTCCATTCGTTACAACTACTTTACAGTAGGTCCAAATTCTCTCCCCACATTCTATATAGGACACTACAATCACCCTATTGGAGATGTCCTCGTTGCACTCCTTCCATGATCTAGGACGGGCCACAACACATATCGAACCGGGCTATATGTGCTGATAGTACTCTGAATATAAGCTCTAATATTATTCTGTCACACTCAGGACCTATGGGGCCGGGTCCAAAAGTGAGATTCCGACTCAATAATCTCCACTAAAAACTACTTTTTATTCGTCTTCATTTTGCAAAATTAATTAAATCAAATTTATAGAGCAGTCCGTTAAACCCACTTATAAACAAATCAAAAAAATTTCTGCAATCCATATGGAACGCCACAATATTAATAGGTAATCATCAACCACCCAATCGAACAACTATATAATTTGAGCAACTGTTTAGGGTGTGTGTAGCGTAGGCTGTAAAAGAGAGCACCCTTTAACCCTAAACTTTTTTTAACATAGGTTAGTCTGAACTTCATCTTTCCATGCCCAAATGTAAGTTCAATAAAAGGGTCGACAACCTCATCTCCTCAAGTTAAACTATGTTACTTGTATATCATAATATTTATGGCTGGCCAAGCTGATAACATTCATGTGTCTACCATCATGGCTCACAACAATCATCCTACTTTAGCCACCTGTTTAATGCATGGGATGCCAATAAATATGTAGTTCAATGGCAATGTGTCTCAAAACAGCTGGTAATTTAACGTTCTACACTTTTGTCCTTATTACTCTTGCTGTGCGAGGAATCCTTTTTCTAAAGAAATTGCTTAAGCAAGGTGAGAAAGTGCATTCACTGCTTCAATCAGCCATGGTATCATCTAGAAATGCTTTAATGATAGCACTTTCTAATCATGTCAAGCAAGCATTCCTTTCTCCACTAGTTTAAATGCACATAAGGTGCTTTCCTTCTTTTCATCATCTTCAATAGCCTTGTCCTTCCTCATGCTGAATAACTTTCCCAGTTGAATGATGATCCTCATCCACATCAATTTCTCTTGTTGCTTGACCTGAATTTCAACTGCCAGCTTTACACAGGATAGAGGGGGCCTGGTTTAGAGGGTTTATGCTCTCACTCTATAAAGTCCGTCAGTGCTCTATTCTTATTTCCTTCTCATTCAGATTTCATCTCATGCATCATCTCTTCATGAGCTGGCAATGTGATTGTTAGAGGCTATAAGGATTCAATTTTTAGGAATGATTTTCCTAGTGGTTGGTGGGAATATGCACTCTGGTATTAGAAATCATGTATTAATATGTTGCTCTGGATAGGTTTGGATCTCTGAGAAATAAAACTGAAATGCTTGATAACTTTAGGGATAAGAATTAAACTTCAAATTGGCAGCTACAGTTCTCCATTTTTATTTATAAATCAAATATGAAAATCATAAAATGAAGTTTTCCAAAATGTTATCTACGTTAGGAATCTGTTAAGGATGTGGCATAGAGGAACAAAGAAAAGTGAGATGTCCTGATTTAGCTCAGCTACTAAGGAACTGTAGGAATTATTCAAGTTGATCGCACTTGTAGAACACTGGGTTGCATAAGCTCAACACTCTGGGAAGATGAAGAAACGCATAAGATGAAATCCTACGTGGGAACATCATTTCAGAAAGATAAAAAAAGTTCCATATTTGGGGCTTCAAATACTTGATAGTAGTATAAAAGAGAGAACTGAAGTAATAGACACAATGTGATGGAGATTAATTTCTCCATTGATAAGGCTTAATTCTAATAGGGCCTCCATTTCTCAATGTGGCTATGGCAAGAGAATTGGAGGACCATGTTTTCCTACTAATGTCCTGAAAAGAAGTTCCAATATGTTGCAATACTTACAATTCAACATTCATATTCTTTTAGCAGTCACTTATGAAGTGGCAGTCAGGCTTTCCTCTCCTAGTATATGTGACAAGTTAGGGTCTCAGATTTCCCTATTAAAATGCTAACAGTCCAGCCAGCCAGAAAGTAACACTTTTTCCCATGTTGAACTTAGTTCCCACCCTTCCATCTGGTTATGTGGTCTCATATCATTTCTCACAACTTAGGCTCACCTTAATGCGGTGCGTGCCTGGAGACCCACACAAGCACCATGAAATAGATAAGTCAACTGCCCAATTAAGAAATTGGTGATAAATTTTTTAGCAATTTAATTTGTAGACTGAGAGGTCAAACATTGCTCTCCCACTCCATGGGGGACAAGTTGGGGGTCTTCATTTAATCCGATGCATATCTTCCTTATTATCACCCATTAATTGGTTATCTTTTTGTCTACCATAATTTGCTTATATTTCCACTCTAAGCTTCCGATGATACAGTTATCATACAGTGCTGGGTTAACCTTTGTCAGCTTTGATAAGAAGACTTTAGTGTACGTTGTCTCATAAAGTAATCCTGTTGCACTCATCTTTGGCAGTTTTGAGCTCTTCAAACAGTATGCACCAATGGTTTTCCCATATTCATACAGAAAATTTTAGTCTAGGATAAGAAAATGAATAAAACTGTTTCAATTGAGAAAAAGTACTTTCCCACTTTATGATGCAACAAGATCAATGGTAATTGTTACCATGAGGATTTGGTAGCTCTGTTCTTGGCTCTTACTAATTTTCTTGTTCTTTTTTATATTAATATTGTAGCTAGACTTAGATATGGTAGTTTCTATGAGCACCTTTAGTATTAAGCTTCTTCTCCCCAAGCTAGTAAATCATTAGCTGTTAAGGTTTTGATACTAACAACGTTTACATGGATAATGGATACAGTTGATTAGATAGTGCATTTTTGTCTAGCCAGCTTGAACATGTGTATTTTTAGAAAGAGGAAATTTTACAGGTCATAAGAAAAGCGAGGAGTAAGTTTTCAACTATCTGAGCTTCCATTCTGGTCATGTTCGATGCAAGATTTGGCAGTTTACTGGAAGCCAGTCAATAAGTTTGCTGAATAAATTCTGGTCCATTTCACATTAGCAGCAGCTTTTGGTTTCAGCCTTGTTAAGACTTGTTTGAGCTTTAAACAACCTTAAAATTTTCATTTTGGCTTGCAACATTTCTATGCTATTCCTTTTAGTGAGTCTATGACTACTAACAAAAGTAGATATCTACCATCAGGTGACCTGTGGTGCTAAATTACTTGATAAGTCTCTGTTTATAAATTTCTTCATTTATTTGGTGATAATTCAAATTTCTGGCACCCTTAGTTCTGTGGATGTGTATTTGTAGGGTACAAATGATGATATTGTTGACTGGTCGCATGGCAAGCGATTGTGGGAGCTTGCAAAGGAGAAATATGATCCATTATGGGTCCAAGGTGGAGGACACTGTAATCTCGAAACATTTCCAGAGTACATTAAGCACTTACGGAAATTTGTAAATGCAATGGAAAAACTCTCCTTCTCCAAAAGAAGCAAGGCGCACCCTGGTCCTGCCCCAACCATAACAGAATTCAAACACAACAAATGCTTGAGATTTGGGAAAAGATAACTTTTCCATTCTTATTATGTAGGGAAGTTCAGCACAGTAAAAGCAGTTTCTTACTGATGTGCCATTGTGAAAAAGGTTTCGAATCATTGATTGCTACCAAGCCCTTGACTTGCAATTCTGCTGCTGAGCTTATACGGGAAGTGAATTTTACCAAGATTGAAGATGATCCAATCTAGATGGCAGCTTTTTATGATCCACAGCTCGCCGAATTAACAGATCTTCTCCTGGCAGAGAACGACACTTGAAAGTTCCATTCGTATCAAGATGTGGTTTATTTCCAGAAAATTTGATTTCTCATCTCATGTATACTAGGATGTCAAGGTTTAGCTGCAAAAATTAGTGTAATAGATTGTTAACATCTTCTGAGGAGTGGTGCCCCCTTATTCATCCTTCTGAAGCAAGCTATGGATATGACTCTTGACTCTGCACATCAAAATGTCCTCATTATGATGTTCAAACATTTATGCGATCTCTTGTGTATATACAGCTATTTAAAATTTATATGCCATGTTCATGCCTTTCTTGTTTTTTTTTGTTTTTAATGTACATTTAGCCAGTGATTTGTGGACCTTCTCTTGTTGGAGTTTTGGGGTTTGATTAAATTATTCAATGATCTGTGTATACACATCTTAGGAGAGAAGGTTGTATGTGTTCCTGAAGAGATAAAAAGAGATTCTTCTTGGTTTTTGACTTCTTCTCAGGGTATTTTTTCCATATACAGAGTACTTAACTTTAGGCAAAAGTATTGGAGAACTCACCCTTTGATCTTAAACACTGTCACTCCTGATTGGTAGGGATATGCATTTTTCCTCTCACATGGTAGGTAACTCAGGCACTATTATATATCCTCTTTCTTAAAAACTTAAAATTTATAATTCTTGGCTGAGTCCCGGAATTTTAGGTTTCAAAACAATCACAATTATCATGTAAAGTAGATTTCATCATTATGATTTTTTGAAACTTTTTAAGTTTAATATATAAACATTTATTAATGTACTCTTAACAGTTACACTTATGGAGCTTGAATATGCAAAAAAAAGTCTTTGGAAGGTGTGTGTGTGTGTGTGTGTGTGTGTGTGTGATATATAATCTTTTGAGGGCTGCTTCCAAATATTCTTGGGTCTGTCTAGATACTCTAATGGTGCACTTGCTTTGTGGAGATGCAGAGCACTTAGCTAAATTTATGCTTCATGCATGTTTGTTTTTATTTGGTTCATGTTTTAGTAAACCTAATATAGTATTTAAACTAGTGTTGGACTTTTATTTTTACATGGATATAAATGAAAAATACTATCTCTTGCATAAATTGCATGCTTATCCTTAGATATGAGTGGTATAAATAAATAAGTTTTTATTTACATTTTGGTAAAATACATGAAAAATACAGTATAGATATAAATTAATTTCTAAACACACTGTTGTATATTGAGGTATATTTACATATAATAAAATCACATTGAAAAGTATGTGTTCACATTGAGTGTTCGTTAATATGTATTTATCTCATATTAATTGTTAGTTAGATTTATAAAACTTTTCTTGATTTATATATATGTGTAAGTTTGGTAAATTTTACCAAATTATCTTAAAGTCCTCTTATTACGAGGAAAAAAAAAATTATTTCTTATATATATTAAATATAATATATATATAAAATAACTTCTGTTACATAATAAAAACAGTATACAAATTAAGAACTTTCCCAAAACAACTTTCTATCTTTCTTTTTGCATATGTTTTGTTTAGAATTTTGTAAATTATGCGTTTTGTATCCTTAAGGTTAAATCCTTGAAAACCATTTACATTTTAGCAGGAGAAATTAATACTTTAAAAAAATATATGAATTAATACTTTAAAAAAATATTTTTAAATATGTGCCTAGTTTATACAATTTTTTCATACCCATTATATTAAATTTCAACACACACATCGTATTATCAATTTCGAAACAATTTCTTTTGTTCTTGGGTTCAAATCTTCTTCTTCTTCCTTTTTTTTTTTTTTACTATGATCTTTTCAAAAAATCAAATGCTCCCTTACTACTAAGTCTATTGTCTTCCTATTTTCACCCCAAAGTAAGATTTCGTTTTGTTCATACTACAACAAGATATAACATTAGTGATAAAAAAATGATAATATCGAATTAGTAACTAATTATTGTTAGTGGCAAAAATTTCTATTTTTATCACAATAACAATTCTTATAAATTTAATACTAACAAAATAATTATCTATTTAAGTTGTCAATATTATCAGTTATGATATATAATAACAATAAAAATATTATCACATTATCAATATTCACAATTTTTGTTGTCACTAAATTTTTACTATACATGTATTATTAATTATTAACAGCATTATCAATTTAAACGTAATTCTTGTCACCATTAATCTTATTAAATTAATATTATGACAAAATAAAAATTATTATTACTTATTATATAATTAATAACAACCTTAATATTATCACTAATATTATGTTTTCAGTAATAATTTTAAATGAAAAGTTCTCCCCAAATCATCTTCTCTTTAAATTAATGATGCGATATAATTAATTTTCAATGATTATTCTAAAAATAATAGTATACAATATAAACAATTTTTTTTTTTAAAAAAAGTATATTATCTAAAAATTCTTGTACAAGAACTAGTGAATTTATTTGTACACAATGGTTAGCAAGAACTTACGTAAAATATGAAGCACGAAAACAAGTTGTACCGGCGACTACTTTATGTGTAAGGTGCACATGATTCGAGCATCTTTGGACCAAGTCCCCAAATGGGCCCCACCATCTGTTAACCTGCGACCGACGTGTCTTTGTCAAACCAAACTGATCCCCTGCAAAGGAATCTCAAATGCCCCTATCAGGTAACGAAACGTGGAGGAATCTGGTACCCTCTCACAGGTGAGGGACCACGGGGGAATGTATACATCCCCTGCTGTACTTGGTTGTACCTTTGGATTACCAACTGAAAATTATGTTATGCTGTGATTTCTTCTTCTTTTGGTCCGTCCAGCCAAGTCTCACTTTTCATTTCACTCTTATTGGCCGTTGCGTCTGGAAGATTTTTTTTCATTTTTTATTATTTAAAAAATATCAATTAATCTCATTTTTATAAAAAATATTATAAAAGAAATATATTGTTATTTTTAAATATATATAATTTATATAAAAAATATAATTAATTTAAATATATTTTTATTTTTATATAAAAATTTAATAAAAATATTTTCAATTTTAAAAATATGAAAATGAGTTTGAAAATTAAATGAAACAATCCTTAACTCTTAAGAAGGGTGTGGGTTGGGCTCTATTTTTAGGGGGTCTGATTCTGATTATTTTAAATATAGAGTTTTCATAATGTTTGATCACATCTTTTAAAGATAATGATACAAAAATATATAAAAAAAATTATCCATCTCTCCCTAAAACTTTATATCCAATCATTTTCTTAAAAAAGTTGTTGAACACGCATTCAGTGCATTCAAGATATTTCAATATATCAAAACTAATAAATAAAACTAATGTACAAGTATATTAATACTATACTAGCGCAACTTGAACCAAAGACTTCTTAGTCTCGGACTGAAACTAACACACCGGGGGAAAGAAGGGTGTTAAGACTTAAGGATGGTGGTTGTTTGTCAAAATTTGAGACCCGCCGTATCAAGATTTTTAAAAATTAGAGATCCGCTCTAGTCCGAATCCACCGATTCGAATTAAACTCATTTTATAATTTAAAAAATATTAAAAAAATATGTATTTTTTTAAATAAAATGACTAATTTTTTAGAAAAATATATTTTTAAAATATAATATTACATAAATACATTAAAAATCCACTTCAAAAGAACATGTTTAAAGAGAATTCGAATTTAACCCATTTAATTATCCTTCCTAGTCTATACTTTACTTATACATTACTTTATACAACCAAGTGAGAATCAAAAAGATTTGCTTGATTGGTTAATTACTTATATTAAGAGGTAAACAATAATTTTTTTTGAATAATTTTCCTTCTAGATAGATTTTAAGTTAGGAAAATGTATCGTAAATAATTCCAAATTATTTTGTAAAAGATTATTAAAATCAATGAAGTTAACATAATCATTTTTACTAAAAGTAAATTTTAGTTATACACATTATCATCTTTACTTGTTGATTGAAATTCTGTAAGAGTGCCCATCACTAACAATAACGACCCCCCCCCCCCCCCCTCCCTCCCCAACATAAGATTTCATCCTTGATACATCTTTGATCTGGGATTATCAACTTTCTTTACGTAGTATTCTGGTAAGGTTACGTGTGTTGGATTTCTGGTCTTAATATTCCACCTCTAACATTTGATTGATAATTCTTTGAGAAGTTTATCTAAAATTGAACCTTTTGCATGTCACATGTAAGTACAAGTGCTTGCAAATGTAGTAACAATTACACAGGCAACACCTTCAATTGACAATTTATGTCTAGAGCTCAAAGTGTAGTAAGGCCTAAATCTTGTTATAATTCTTTTTTCTTTTTTGATGAATAATTACTCTTTTAATTCTATTTCTCATAATATTTAACTTTTTTTATATAACAAGTTCATTGCTTGCTATAACTGAAGTGTGGTTGACCAATACCCAAAAATATGTTATGATCTTTAGGATGATCTTCAATCAAAATTTCTAGAAACTTAAATCAAATCGAGGTAAAAAAAATTTAAAGAGAATATTTAGAACAAGTAAAAATAAAAATCAAAGTTTTAATTACTTTTTAATGGCGCAACATTAGATTATTTATAAAAAGTGGATCATATGAGTTGCCTTTGCCCTTCACACATGTTAATATCATAGGCGATCAAAAGTCACATTCATTTAAATAATCTAGGGCGGAGTATATGGGTCGAAGCCCAACTTCAAACTCGATCGGAATTTTTTTTAGAAGGAACGATAAAAGTATATATTAAATCAAGTCAAATCTAAAAATAAATATTCATGAGCTAATAATGATAAAATTGAAGTGTCATCATCCTCAACCATAACTCCTCGAACTAGATAATGAGTCATCTAATTCCCAACACCCCCAAGTAATGAGATAAAATAACTTTCAAAAGCAAGTAAATGAAATTTAATATCCTCCGCAACTCGATCGGGTTTTAAGCACATAAAGATGAGCGGATTTTGATCTATTTGAATACTAATTATAGTTTCAAGGGCAAAATTGGAAGACATGGCAAATCCACCCATCAACCTTAATCCGAAGTGTGAACTAGTTTAGCTTGTTTTAAGCGAATAAATATATTCACTTGCTATTCTAGCAAAGCACCGCTTAAAATAACTTATTAGCAAAAACCTCTTATTTAATAAAATAAATAATTATGGGATATTAAAATTAATTTAATTTATTCAAATCGAGGAATTTGTAGATTAATGTAAATTGGCTTACAATTGATGCACTTCTGAGCCCACGGGATAGGGTCCGCAAGCAATGTTTTGATACACTGAATTTTACTAATAATTGTGTACTTATTTTTATTTATAATAATAGTTGATTAAAAATCAATTTAAGCTTTACTTGACAATGGATGTGGTCACAAACCAACTAATCAAGCCAAACAAACAATGAGCAGATTAAAAAAAAAAAAGGTTAAAAAGTATTCTTTTAAGCGGAATAATTTGGTTCGAGCATTTATTCACTAATCCATAATTTGGTGCGGGACAGTCAAAGATTTGTGCCAAAAACAAACACGGCTTGTAATGGAATGTGACATAACCATGAATTAGTATTATGTTTAATCAAATCCTTTTAAAATTTTATTTATCGTTTTAAATCTCTGAGGTTATAATTGTCAAATCAATAAATTCATGCTAGCACTTAGACGTTCTTTTGATATTTTTGAATCGAATCAAAATTTTGGTATATCGAACTCCAGATCGAATTAATTGGTTCGATTATATTATAATCGATGTTTTTTGATATTACGATTGGGTATTTTGATAACCTAATTTTTTTAAACATTAAAATTACTTAAAAATTAAATATTAAAACCATCACTATATTTTTCAATTTTTTTTTTTACTTTTAGTAAGTAAAAAGTGTGTATAAAAATAAATTATAAGTATAAAATATATACATAAAAATTAAATATAATTAAACACTAAAACCGAATCGAATATTGAATTTTTAAAAAAATCAAAATCGAATATTGAACTAAATTTTTCGATTCGGTTCTGGTATGAGTGATTTTCGATTTTCAATTTAATTTGATTAATTTATCAAATTGAGCCATACTCACATATAATTATACTTATTGTTTGACTGTGCATGCTCCAACGATAACGAGTGAGAATAAGTGCAACCAAACTTGATTTAAATAATATTTTTTTTATCATGAAATCTGGTATTTTGCTCTAATGGGAAGAAAATTTTCCACCAACCCTAACGTTGTGAATCACGTTAGAATTTTTTTTATTAAAGGAGGACATTATTGTGTGGATTTCTAACAAGAACCTAGATTGAGTCTACGAAACAAGTTAGAATAACATGACCTTGTATTGGAGTTGGAGAATTTTTTTTTTAAAGGAAACGGCCAATTATTTTTAAATTTATAAATAATTGCATAATTCATAATAATTATTTAAGTAGATTAAAATCCACTTTAGTAAAATTTAAACTCAAAACCTCTTAATTATGGAGCTTCAATCTTTATCATTTGGACAAAACTTTCTTGATGAGTTACAATATTTACCACGAGTAGAAAGTGCTCCATTTCTTTGTGTGTTTTATTAGGAAATGGAGTGCAAGAATAAAAAATAGTGTGTGAAAATGTGGCTTTAAATAATACAATTTATTTGGTTGAAAGAATTTTAGAGCTAATGATTTTAAGTTTATGATAATATATATATTTGAATAATATTAAGTTATTATAGATTTTAAATCTTTTAGAGTTATAGAGGCCTAAATTAAGTAGCAAAATTACATATGTCAAAGTAGCAAAATTGAGACCTCAAAATTCAAAGATATTGTATTCGAATACCACCAAAAGTATAGGCATTCATCTACTTCTATGTAGTTGATTATTAGGAGTTGGTATTTATAAATTATTAATGATGATTGTTATTTCGTTGTTGATCAATATCATAATATAATATTGAAACCATTCACTTCACTCAAAAAATAATAATAATAAAAAATGTATATTTTAAGTTAAAATTCAGTAAATATAACTCAATGATGTATACTGAGTGTGTGTATCTCATCACAAATTCACACACACATATATTAGTGTGTGTTTATATATAAATAACATAATATATATTATATGGTCTAACATCTCTGACACTTTTAAGCTAATTTATAAGTACACATATTAAATTCAACCATTTTTAGAAATATTTAAAACTCTATCCTCAAATTATATTACAAACACATGTTCTACAAAACACACATTGCTATCAATGTTTGTTATAAATTAAATTCAAATAAGGATCATTTTTAAATGTTGAAATGGTCTTTTACACGCTAAATTTAGACATAGCATGTCGCTTGTGATATATATTTAATAATCAAGATTTTTATTTATAATTTTTGAAAAATAATAATAAGCCTTCCACTTCAACACATTGACTGCCGTATTTATCACAGATCTCTATTGGTGCATTTATTTATGGAGATTAATAGGGTGAGTATTTATAAAATTTTCTATTTATGACTTTTGTTTTCATAAGATTTTCAATAATCCCATTTGGGCTCATTGTGGTCTTATTCACACAATTTTTATTTTTTTTTTTCACAAAAGTGTATGTTTTTTTTGAATTGAATCATTCATTTCATATATTCAAGACAATTCATATATTTCAGACGGATCCAGGTGGTGTTAGCGGCAGCGGTCGCCCCAACTCCATAAAATCTTTAAAATTAGTATAAATTATATATATATGTATAATTATTGAATTTTAAACTTCCCTTTCTTTAAAAAAAATTAAAAATATCTTTTTATCTATTTTTTTTTTAAAATACCCCCACTCTTAATATTACGACTTCATCTCTGCATATATTATGGGTACCTTGAATTATACTCGACCACTTCTTACTCAACTTTAAAGAAAAAAAACTAATTTTTTATAGCTTTTGATTAAAACATGATTTTTCTTATAAGATAAATGTTGAATGTTACATATTAGAGGAATGTATAAATTTTTAAGTTGTTATTTCATAATTATGTTGATATCATATCATAATTATTAATTAATATTTCCATTATCATAACAAAGAGAATTTTAATGCACTTTATAAGTGATAAATAACATTTATACATGCATAAAATAACATATAAAGTTTTTGAATTGTAGTCCTAAATAGTTCTTTGATAGGTCATATTTTATCTATATGTTTGCAAATTTTTTTATTTTTCATTTGAGTATTGATTAAACTGAATATTTCACTGTAATTTTTTAAAATAATTGTGATTTAATTTTTTCTCTCCCGTATCTCTAATCTTTATTTTTTCTCAATGTGGCTCCTACAATGAATCAATTAAACAATTCTATCAATTTAATCAACAAAATGGTAACAAGATTATAAATAGGCACTCCATAAACAATTCTTCTTTTTTTTTTTTTTAAGTATGTTTAGTTACATTCATATGGAGAAAATTGTTGTACCAAAAATAAAAGATGCCCATCATCTCATTGGATGGAGGGCGTAAACAACCTTTAGACACTGGTACTTTTTATGTAAAAGGTCAATTTAGTCAAAATGAACCACACAATTGACCACCTTTTTCTTATTCAAATAGGGTAATTTTGTATTGCTGGATGCTGTAAATGATTTCCATAAAAGGAAAATGGGAATATCATTAGGATTAAAGTCCTAAATTATTACCAAGATTCTGATGACGTAGATTGTTCCATAGTAATTTAAGTCAAAGTAAAAAGTCCAAAATACCCCCAAGTAAATTACCACTATTTTAACCAAGCTCATACCGTTTTTGGGGGCAGGGAAGGAATTTCAAGAAAAAATATTTATGAAGAAAACCTTAATATTTCCAAAACAATGATGTTTTGTTCCCATATATAAAATTTAAATGCAAGACCAAATACACAACGTGTGGAAAATGTTTGATACATTATAAGTTCAAATTGAGGGTCAAGATTCTGAAACTGGCTATGGTGTAGTGAACTCTTGGTGGGCATCATACACTGAATCATCCCCAGAAGTCTTCCATTTCCAAAATTGCATGCTTCTGGCTCCGAGAGAGAGAGAGAGAGAGAGAGAGGAAAAAAGTTGCTAGAAGCAGACTATAAACAAAGCTTCCATTGTATAAAGCTCCATTATTCACATCCACTGCACACATGCATATACATACATCTATGTGTATCTATATCCATATTCTTTAATATATTATACCTTTTGTCACAGATCAGTGGTGTAACAGGGGGAGAAAAAAGAAAAAGCAAAAGACAAAACAAATCTACACACACACAGAGAGGGTACTATTAGAAAAGAAAGAGAGAAACTGATACGATTTGCTGTTTTGTTGGGTTGAAACCATTTACTATGCTCTGGCCATCACCATCATTGTCCACCCGTACAGCTTTCACTTACTTCAATTAAGTCTTTTCCCTCTCTCTCTATCTCTCTCTCTCTACACACGCACAGACGGTGTACTTTGTGTTTCTTTGTGATCTCTCCCTATCTGAGTCAATTCTTCAGTTCTTGAAATTAAAAGAAGCTTTTCTGCATCTGGGATTTTTGTGAAGTGTTCAAGAAAGTGACTTTTAGTTTTAAAGACTCGACTTTTAGCCTCTGATCTCTGGTTCTTTTTCCCTCATCTGGGCTGCTTTGGGTTTTTGGAATTGTGGGCTGCAAAAAATGACTGTGGAGGAAATTAGGGGTGACAGTGAAAATTTCCCAGTGGGGCTGCGTGTTCTTGCTGTTGATGATGACCCAATTTGCTTGAAGTTATTGGAGACTCTGCTCAGAAAATGCCAGTACCATGGTGTGTTTTCTTCTTCTGTTTCGCTTCGACAGTTCTGGATTTTGTGTTCTTTTCAGTGATTTTTAGATTGGCCCTCAAGATTCGATTGTCTGCCTTAATTTTGTATGAAATTTTGATTGAATATCTATTATTCGGTTGCCAATATAACTGCAAACTACTTCTTCAATATGGGTTTGACTTGATGAGAATTACTGATTTACTTGTGATTTTTCAATTTTTTGAAGATTTCTTTGTTTTTACTTTCAGTTCTTGTGTATGCTTCCAGGAATTTTAGATGTTCTAACATATTGAATATTGCACGCAAGGTTGTGATTTTATTGTTCCAATTGCTCAACTTTCTAAATTTTCATTCTCTGGACATTTCACAGGTTCTGCTTTTCAGTTTTGTTTTGGTCTTTTAATTGAAAATGCCTGCAGCCTCGTCCAATTTGTTAAACCTGATATTTAATGAACTATTGTGCTTAGAGAACTTGACATAACATGAAATTGGTCATCTCTCTGTTATTTCTCTCTGTTTGTACATAATAACAGTTCCTTGTTTAAGTTGTTTGCCAAATATGTGGACCCCCATGAGGGTCTGTTTGCTGTGAAGAGGATTTATTAAGGATAACATCTTATGAATCTCACAAGAAAATCATGCTAATTTAAAGGAGCCCATCATTGTCATTAAGTTTGAAAAATGCTGCAATTACAAAATTTGATTTTCTTGGAAATAGCTCTAGGATCTGAAACATGAAACTTCCTTTGGAAAGGCCTATGTCCCTGTGGTCTCTACCATCGGTAGTGTGCTAGTGTTCTGGCAGAATTTTATACATGACCTATTTATGCTGTCAAAATTTGTCTTGTTCTTTCCTAAAGTGCATTATCAATGTACATTAGGATTTTGATTTTTTGATTCACGCTGTCCAACCTAGAGGCTGTGGTCTCGAATGTCATGTTTTGAATTTTGAGGCATGCTTATGTGGATCTTTGTAAAGTGCTAAGTTGACTGTTTTCATGAAAATAATTTATGGTTTCCTCAGTCACTACAACAAGTCAGGCGAGGATGGCATTGAAGATGTTAAGGGAAAACAAAGACAGATTTGATCTGGTGATCAGTGATGTGCATATGCCCGACATGGATGGTTTTAAGCTTCTGGAGCTTGTTGGTCTTGAAATGGATCTACCTGTTATCAGTAAGTTCACATTCCTTTTCTTTCTCCTCTTTTGTTGTGAATATATGGAGCGTCAAGACCAAATAAGCCTCAAATCACTTTGGGTTTTGAGTCTTTTATCGAAGCCTGCAGGATTAGTATTGTATACACCATGGATATTTGTAGCTAGACCTATTCAGCTTGCAATTTGTTTTGATGCTTTGTTGTTGCAGTGTTGTCAGCAAATAGTGATTCCAAACTTGTAATGAAAGGGGTTACTCATGGTGCTTGCGATTATTTGGTGAAACCTGTTCGGATTGAGGAGCTAAGGAATATATGGCAACATGTGATCAGGAGAAAAAAGTGTGATGCAAAGAGCCAGAATAAATCCAGTGATCAATTCATAGCTCATCAGGCAAGTGGAGAAGGTCATGGGTCTCCTTTGACAGGAAATACAGATCAGAATGGGCAATTTAATAGAAAGAGGAAAGATGAGGAATATGAGAGTGAAGACAATGGAGATGAATGTGAAGACCCTGCGACACAGAAGAAGCCTCGGGTAGTCTGGTCTATAGAGCTTCATAGGAAGTTTGTTGCAGCCGTGAATCAGTTGGGAATTGAAAGTGAGTTCTAAATCAATACTTTTGGCTATGTGCGTATTTTTCATCTGATTATTGCACTTTCTGATATCCATTATCTCTTATCCTTTCTCAATGCAGAGGCCGTTCCCAAGAGGATTCTTGACCTGATGAATGTCGACGGACTTACCCGGGAAAACGTGGCTAGCCATCTCCAGGCACTAAATTCTCCTTCTCTGCCTGTTATTTTCCTTAAATGAAAATTCTTTTTATATGTTAGAGTTTTCATGGACTAGGTACATTTTAAGCTGCATGTGGCTCAAACTATGTGAATGGACTAGGATGACCGAAATTTGAAGCAACTTTTAAATGGAATCTATCAGAACAGATACACCATCCTGCTTTCAGTGTTGAAATTACCAATCAACCCATCCATTTGCTCTGTAGCTACCTTTTAGTTATTAGTTAATGAAATTTTTTACCAACAAATAGTCATGGTTTTTATTCCCTGCCTGCTAATTAGGTAAGGCCCTTCCTCCAGTATGTTAGGCCTAACACTCTTGGATTTTTCTGTATAGAGTTGCAAAGGATATTGGAGCAATGATTGATGAAAAGTTAATCTGTCTTTTGAGCTCAAAAGTAACTCTCAACTTGTTGTACTGTTGCAGAAGTATAGGCTTTACCTGAAAAGAATTAGTTCAGTTGCAACTCAGCAAGCAAATATGGTAGCCGCACTCGGGGTTAAGGATTCCCCTTTCATGCATATGGGTTCATTGGATGGGCTTGGAGATTTTCGAACTTTGGCTGGGGCAAGACTTGCAAATGTTGCCTTATCACCTTTTACAACTGGTGGCATGCTTGGTAGACTAAATAGTCCTGCTAATGTGAACCTTCGTAATCTTACTCCTTCTGCACTAGTTCAGCCGAGTCAAGCTCAAAACTTGAGCAACTCAGTCACTTCACTTGGGAAAATGCATCTAGTCCTTTCACCTGCCAGTCAAAATGCAAGTTTATTTCAAGGAATTCCATCATCATTGGAACTGGATCAGTTGCAACAGAACAAGGGTGCCACAGGCACTGCAAGTTTCAATACTATTGACAACTCAAGAATGTTTGCAACTGCCAGTACATTCACAGATCCAGGAGCAGCAATTGGTAGCTCAAGCAACTTGTTAAACAGTACTGCATGTAATCCAATGATGCTACATGGGAACGCCCAGCAAGCACTGAGTGGTGGAGGATTCGGAAATCAGTCTACTCATGACATGGCTTTTTTTAATTCAGAATCCTTCAATGCTGGTGTCTCTGGTTCCTCCAATTTGCTGGATCCTGGAAAATGTAACGAGAACTGGCAGAATACCATTGAGTCATCTAAAATGCACCCAAATCCTTTGTTTTCTACCGAACCTTGTCAGAGTCAGTTGCCTCTCAATGGCTTGAGAGACAATAATACTTCAAATGGTCCTTACTTACAGAACAACCCTATTGATCTTTCTTCCAGCATGGCTTTAGTACCTTTTGAAGATTCAAGAGAGATGCAGTGCCAGGTAGGGTTGGTTGGTGATGTGCAGAATATGAATCAAGCCCCTAGCCAAAGGTGGGGAGAGCAAAGACAGAATTATGCTCACAGCTCAAATAATAATTTTGGTTCCTTGAACTCTCACATTCCTGCCAATGGTATTGTGTCTCCCTTGGGCCGGAGTTTGGACCAGAATAGCGGAATCTTGAACCAGAAGATGGACATGTTCATTAATGGCAGATCAACTGGAAGTGCTTCAACTCTTATGCAGCAGAATGAAAATGATAAGTCGGCAACAGAATCAAGACCGAGGTCCAATGAGGACTTCCTTTTGGAGCAATCAAAGTTGCAAGGTGGATTTGTTCCTCAAAGTTGTGATTCATTGGATGAATTGATGAATGCTATGATCAAAAGGGTATGATAATTATTTGTTTCATTCCTGAGAGACTTATTTAATTCTGTTGCGCTCAAAAGCAAACACTTGCAAGTAGTGAGATCTACACCAGCATAGAGAACTTCACTGCATCTTATTACCTTTGTGGGCATATTGTTTCTTTGTTATTATTCTCATTTTTTTTTTGTAAGTTCTAAGTGCTATTCAACTCTTCCTGGACTTAAACGTCTTGCCTCTTCTTTGAATATTCATGTGGAGACGATCTCTGGTCATCTCAGTGCATTCGTTTTTCTTTTTGCAGTACCTTACCTAAGACAGCCTGAACATCATTTGGTTATTTCTTCTGGTGCTCGATTTATGTTAATATCTCGTGTTTTATTGATGTGTAGGAACAAGATGAAACCACATCAAATTGCGACTTTGGATTTGATGATTACTCTTTTGGACCAGGTCTATAATAAAGGCTTCGTTAGCGACTTTTCACATGAAGCGGCTGCAAAAAATTGGAACTCCTCATCAAGAGTCTGTATCTAATTGTAATCTGTCTCATCTCTCAGAATCTTTGTAGTATGCTTGAGTTTAGTCCTGTTAGTCCTTTTTTTTTTTTTTCTAAAATCCCCAGTTGCAATTGAGCATTGCTGTTTCTGTCACGAGACACCAAATTCACTGAGTGACAAATTATGAATAAGACATTTCAGCAAAGATCATACATTTGGGTCTTGACCCAATTCTTGTTATGTACACTGAAAAAGAAAGAGGTTTACTAAATAATATAAATCAAGAACTAAGCCTCTTGACAAGAAAAAAGAAAAAAGAAAAAAGAAAAAATAGAAATATATTTTCTAATAGGAGTGTAAATGAGTTGAGCTTGAGAGTTCCAAGCCCGAGTGTAATATTTTGAGCTTGAGCTGACCCCATTGTTTCTAATAATTTGGTCACGGTTAATTTATGCTCCCATCAGCACTAAGGAAAATATTTTTGTTCCTCGCTAACATTAGTTGAACTCAGCTGCAGCAAGAAACGACCAAATGAAAAATTAGTAAAAGATTTCTGCAAAATTTACTTATAGAATCTCTAATTTTTCAAACGTTCGATGATTCACATTACAGAGCATCAGAAAATATGGTTTCTGGTTATAATTATTCCCAACCGAGTAGCCTAGCTTTTCGTTCCCACAACAAAGTCATCTTCTTCTCCTTGTTGAGCAGAGCCTCAGCTCGTTCTCTGGCTCCCTCACAAGTTTCTGTGGCAGCATTGCATTTCTCAGCTTCCCTCTGGTATTGGGAAGCCAACCTTCTTGCTTCCCCCAAGGTGATGTTCATGTGTTGGGAGTGCTCTTCACCTACAGTTTCTTGCAATCTTAGCTCTTCTGACAATAAGTCCACAAATTGCTTCTCCATCTCTTCCTTGAGATCAGGGTCATCTTTTCCGCAATCTGTCATTGAAAAAATTTAAGCATGTTGTTCATGATGTGTTCACAAGAAACTCAAAAACATTCACTCAAATTCATCAAACCTAAGGTCACTAAAAAGAGTAGACTTGCACTAAGAGGAACAATGTCTGAAATTAATTTCGAGGGCGGCTTTCTTGATGATATATGAGCACAACATCTAGAAGCATGTAAATAAAAACAAGATTATATACATTACCCCACCAAGTGTAGGTAAGATTAGAGCTTCTAGATCACTTTAGCCAAATTTTGGTCATCGTCATCAGTAGCATTAAGGGAATTTATGATGTGATAACAGTATTTCTCAACTTCTAGTGTCAGCCTGTGATGTTGCAAGACAATAAAGGAGAAAAATTTAAAGTGAGACCTGGAAGGCAGAAGGCATAGTCATTGGTGCCATCTTTTAGAATTTTTAGAAGCAATTGTCGGGACTATCAACGATGAACAACGACAAAATCCAATTTTCACATGCACACCCTAAGAGATTGCTCCCAAGGGGAAAGGAGATGGGGAAACAGAGGAAGTCCTCCTACACAATATCCTTACCTTTAACATAGAGATTAGCCAAGCCTGCAAAAAAAAAAAAAATGTGAGAGAGAGAAAAAGAAAAAAGAAAAAAGAAAGTGTCAATAAAATCGAGTTTTCTAATTCACAAGATTAAATTGACCAGTAACTGTACTTTTTTAATTAAAGATCAACGGAAAAAATTAAGAAAAGAACATGATAAGAAGTCTATGAGGGAGGATGCTAAAATTTTCTGCAGACAGCCATATCAAGTTCTAGTTAAGAATGTGATCCAGCAGGTTCTTGGTTAAGAATGAGGCTGTCAGTTTAATACCTAATTCAATACCCTATGTGCTTTCTTCTTCTTTATTCTTTTTTCTTCTCATGTTGCTTCCTTTTTTAATTTCTTTTTCCTCTTCTTGGCTTTAAAGTGGGGAAGGAACAGGGAGCCAACACTATGCCAGAAAAACACAATATAACAGAATTCATTCTACATGGGAGAGGATGTTAGCAAGTTTGCAAACGAACAAGAACAGTTAAAAGAACTTTTTGATTTCAACTATTTCTCAGTGACAATATCTGCTGAAGAAGACCCCACTTATGAGCGGCTTCTAACTTGCAAGAGGATAAATATTTAAACCGGACCTTTATCTTATTAACTATTGAAGGAACTTCAAATTAAGGTGGCTAGTTATAAATAAAGTATGACACTATACTTCCTTTCCTATCTTAGAAATCTCATTCAAGATCTGCCAATGGTCATAAATACAAAATAATAGACTGTGAAGAAAAAATATTCTCTAAGCAAAAAACACTCTGAAAAATCTTATCATTAGTATCCTTACTAATCTGCCTTCTGAGTTCACAGATCTCGCTGAAAAGAAGTCTTTCGCTTGCAGTATTGAAACTGCTACTCTTAATTTAATGCCTTGGAAGAAAATATTAAGGAAATATAGTGGAATATGGAGCTTGTTCTAGAATGATTGGATCATGCCACAGTCCCTAACTGCTTAATTTTTTCACTTAGAAATAGTTAAACAGATGAAGTGCAAAACAAAGAGTTCCTAACCAGTAATTGAGGTGTTATAAAATGATTTAAAGATTGCAGAAGGGTCTTTGAACCTTGAGATTCCCCAATAATCTAAAATGTAATTTAGTTTAGTCTAGATGTATGGAGTTAGTGTAGATTGTTCTAGAGACTGATAACGGCACAGGAAAACAATTATTGCAACTGTCAAGAGTTCATTTAAAAAGCACAAATTGCCTCTTTTGCACATTAAATGATTCAGGATAGCCTAAAATGCACATACAACTATAATTTACAGAAGAAAAATAAATGCTTTAGATCACTTGGAGTGCTACGTGAACTTAGAACTATGCATCTTTTGCACTAGTTTTATGCACAAATTTTTTAAGACAAGCAGTGTCATACATTGCCCTCTTTCCCTCCACCCCACCATGCTTCTCTCAAGCTCTCTTTCCTAGCAGTTGGGTGAAAGCTAAAACCAAGCTACATCTCTCCTCCTAACTGATTATAGTCAAATTAGAGTAAATAAAAACCTGCATCTCCTTTCTCCTTCATCATGTATCAGCATTTCAGAACAATTTGTTTGCTCTCTGGAATTTGAGCTCATACAACTAAAATTAACCCAGATAATTAGATGAAAGTTGTCTCCTTGTACCCTGTGATTATGTTAACAACAATGACTAACTCAGCATTATTACAGGATACAAGGATACCTAAGGTTTTTTTAATGCTATAGAATCGTGATCATGAACCTAGGACGGGATCTGCATGGCAAAAGAGTGGGAAAGTAGAGCGTGCTCTCTTCATCTGCAGAATGCCTTTTTCCTTTCATTCTTTTAGCAATTTTCAGTTGCATATTTTTAGTTGGGACAGTCAGTTATGTTATCAACAACTTGTTGTAGCTTGGAAAATTCAATAGTAGAATGCTTGATGACGTATTATCATCAACATAAAGGTCCACATAAAAACCACAAACAACTACTTCTAGGTAGCCTAGGCAGCTCAAATAATCAGCACTCTAGTACAAGAATAAGAAATGGTTATCATGTTCCAAAGCACTATATTATTTTTTTATCAGGCAAGAGTACAAGGAAGAGCTGCACAATTTGCATAACTATTGTGCACTTCTTTATGTAATAGAAGCCCAGTGTAGATCTGGTATAAGATGCAATGCCAGACAATAATAAGAGGCCAAATACAAAGAAAATTTAGTAGTACACTCAGACCCAATAATTACAATGTGCCTTAAACATTAACCTGTACTATTGCAGCTTGGAGTGATTGTCAAATATCATAACAATTCAAGGGGCATTAAAAAAAAAGGAGGTGAGAAATGAAAGGAAAAGAAAGCAGCAAGTTTAAAATGATCTACACATGTTGGAACAGAGCGAGTTCATAGAGGAAAACAGCATAGAAACTATCAAGAGTTAATTTTATCATAGATGCCAACAAACTTAAACCAGAAGCAAAAATAATCTAGAAATTGCACAAATCCCCAAGAACCCAGAAGCTAAAATCTCAAAAACATCGAAACCTGGGACCAACAAAGAAAGAAAAGAAAAAGAAAAAAAAAAAACTGGAGCTGAGGATGCCATACCTGGAGCAATCTGCAAAAGGGATTGAGGACGGGCACAATGACAAATGCATGGAGCACAAGAAGCTGAAACCCCTTTCAATCTCAAACCCTTCTTGAATTTAAAATACAAAGCCGGCCCACATACGCAGAGTGCAGAAACCACTGCAAAAATCACCAAGCAACACCGCAAGCAAGTCCCTGATCTCCCACTCATCTCTCTGCCTCCCCCTCTCTCCTCTCTCTCTCTCTCACACACACACACTTTGTGGGTTTGAAGAATAATGACATCTAACAGTGGGTTATCAAATGAATAGAGTTTTGGGATCTATCTTTCTTTAGTAATCTATGCATTCACCCGGTGGAATTGCTTTTTACTATGTTTTGTGAAATTTGGCAGTGTTTTTTCATATTCTTTGTGCTGTCAAACCAACAAAGGTTTCCGCTGAGATAGACTTCCACCTGACTTGATTGTCAGCTTGTGGTCGCCATTTTCAATTTTCTCCAACTCATAATAAATTTGATATTTTGACGTAATGTGGTCAAAATTATCTTCAATTACGATATTAAATTTTATATTAAATAAATATTTTGTTTTATTTTTTAATTATTATTATTTTTATAAAATTATTTAATTATTTATATTTTATTATTATTAATTCTACTAAATAAAAAATTATATATAATTAATATTATATTTATTGATTATATTATAAAAATAAACATTATAATTAATATCATAATAAATAAAAATACTATATTACACACTATGTAAAACAAAAGACCTTTCACAAAACAAATATAAAAACTAATACATTTTGATTATTTAATTATGAGAATTAGTATATTCATCCCATAAATGATGAATTAATGCATCCAAAGTTGGCGCTTCCATCCAATTTTAGATCGGTATATCATCATCGATTATCATATTGTGCATAATAATGCACATAGTTATTATATTATGTAATATATGTTTTTCAAAAAATGCACCGATCCTGCCACAATTGCAAACCGTGATTACAAAACTCCAAATGCACATTCCACATCTTTTCTGTATCATTCTTGTTTCATTGCAAATAATTTTCTTTTTGAACCACGCGGATCATGAATTGTTTTATGTAGTATTTTATTTTTTAAATTTGAGTTTTTAATATTTATGTTGTATTTTATTTTTGAATTTTATGCATGTAATGTTATTTTAATGTATTTATTTATAATTATTAATTATTATAATTTATCATAAATCTTAATTATTTATTAATTATGATAATTAATCACTATAAATGTTATTGCAAAATAATAAGAAAACTAAAATTAAATAAATAAAACTAAATTATAAATTAATTAAATATATAATATAGGATACAAATGAAATTAAAATTGGGAGTAGAAGAATTTTGAGGGTAAAGTGGGAATATATACATTACACCAAATTTGGTGTAATGAATAGTCTTACACCAAATTTGGTGTAGCATTACACCAAATTTGGTGTAATATTTAGTGTTCTATTAGAGATGGAATCACACCAAATTTGATGTTTTGGTATAGATTTTGGTGTGTGATTTGAGATGGCCTAATTCAAAGTAGCTTTTAGGGAACTGATGCTTCTATTGCTGTGATGTAACCTTAATGCCATGGTTTGATTCTTGAATTTTAACTCTATAATAAAAAAAATAAAAGTGTTATTTTTATTTTCTCATCAAAAATCAAGATGCAAACAAAACAAAATTTTGTGTCCTTAATTTGTTTAAAGTTAGGGTATAATGTTAGAGATATTACTGTTGCGAAAATTCGTGAACGCAAGTGCATGTTATCGTTACAAGTAATAAAATGATGAGTAGACTATCGTTCCCACGAGAACTATTAAATTACTAAATACCAAATTTTGTCAACTCTAATTTTATTTGAACAAACGAAAGCGAGTGACAATTAATACAAATAATTTAAATTACTCTACAAAATGATGTGCAAAATCGAATAAAAATAAATATCAATGATTATAAAGACCTAGGGTTATGATTTTATCATAATTAGTTTGAGTTGAATAATTTATCTTATCAATTTCAACTTATTTCTCAAGTGATAGTCGAGAATCCCTAAATTATCCATTAGCCTCTCCTAAGGTCTAATGAAAATACTATCAATTGCTAACTCACTATATTTCTATGTGAATTACAACAATCAACAATTCATTAGGTTCTATGGAGTCTCAAACATGACTACACAAACCATGTAAGTATATTCCTATTTCACATGCAATTTATGATTTTCTACACCTAGAACTAGACACATATATCACCTCTAGGATCTATATGATTAACAAATCATTCAATTATTGGCTAAATAATTGAAAGCATTAAGAACAATGTAGAGAGAATTCAACTTGATAGATAAAAAAAATTGACTTGATAAAAATATTCAACACATCCTAATTAGATTACATTACAACCCTAGAAATGGAAATTAGTTCATAATGAAAATAAGAAATATTTTAACAATATTCATACACATCATCAAATGAAAAGATGAAAATAAAATCAAACTTCAAAGAGTATGAGTTTTTCTTTCCTTGTTGATATTTTTCTTCAAGCTTGGAAAAATTCTCCCATCTTCCCCAAAATTCCTTCTTCTTGTCTTGTTCTTCCTTTTTCACTCTCTTGTTTCTTCTCTTTTGTCTCAAAAATCCTCCCTCTCTTGTTTGGAGGCTCTTGGGATCTTAAAAATTTGATTGGGATGCCCTAAAGATGGCAAAATATCAATTTTTAGCCTCACAAATCTGTGAGGCAGCGCCTAGGCGTTGATTGCGCTGCCTTCACTGAAAAAAAATTATTTTCCAGTAGCTGCAGCGTTTTCCAGCGCCTAGGTGCTGGAGCTACTGTTCACCAAACAATTTTTATTTTATTTTTTATTTTTGAGATAAATGCAGATTTTTTCACATCTAATGGTATTCTTCCTTCATCTTCAAATTTGCAAAATAAACGCAAAACATAATAATAAAAATTATAAAAATCTCAAAAACTAAATAAAAAGTTAAGCAAATGGTGCTCAATTTATGGGTATAATTTTCACTCATCAAATACCCTCAAACTTAATATTTTGGTAGTCCTCGAGCAAAATAAAGAAATAAAATAAGTACAAAAACAAACGATGATCACAACAACTGACTACATGGCCTCAGAAATCAATGTAAATTTATAACTTAAGGAATTATCTAAATATTATCAAAATGTATGATTTCAACTCAAGTGTTAAATTCACCTATCTTTAAATCCTTTGAGTGTGTGTGTGTCTAGCCTCTTACATTTAACATTTCGTTAACTGGATTGATTTATGCAAACTTACAACAGAATTATTGATCTCTTAGTTTGGTATTTTTGAATTCCATAAGCCTGCTTTTCATGTCACTCTCCACTAATGTAGACCAACACAACATTAAGGATCATTAGAACTTTGAAAGTTTGTAATGTATGACTAAGGTAATGGTAGGATAAAAGATAATGTAGTAGCTCAAATTACTCATAACACACAACTATTCTAAAACCTTGTTGATGAACACCACCACATCATCGTCTCACGACTTCTCTAACTTTTTATTTTTTGATTTGTCACACCACTTTATTCATTAAACTCCATTGATGTGTTACAACCCCAAACTTATTTGTTTTTATGAACAAAGGGTGTTGCACTCTTTTCTTATATTTCTTGACACATTTTTATTTTTTTCTGAGTTTTGTACAACGCCACTTTCCTTTGCCAAATTTCTTTTTTTTTTCTTTTTTAAACTACTTTCAATGCTCAAAATGTTGTTACTAGAATAGCAATGAGTTGAGTGTAGGATAAAATATAAGAAATAGCTAGGGTTAATTTTGTAGGATGACAAAGAAAATGGTTCAATAGGCTCAATGGGGGATACTGGGGATTATGCATCGTAAACAAGGTGGCTTGAAAGGCTCAAGCGGTCCAAAAATGGCCTAAATCACTTCTCTAATGCTATGTAATCTAGAATTTCACATTAAGTGATAATCAAACAAGTTCTAGAATTATATGAGATCGCCAAAGGAAAGTATTGAGTTGGCATAAACTTCTTCTAAGTAAACAGAAAATCCAAATATTCAAGGCTATGTGCTCAATATGTCAAAAGATTACAACAAAGATAAAAATTGCCACAAGAGTCAAGTACATACATAAGCATACTATTCATCAATTTTCAAAAGTTATAAATAAACACAATCAAATTCTCATCATTGGCTTTAGGTATTTGATCATAATCATCATTTCTAACCCAATTTTTTTTTTTAACCACACCCCAAAACAAAATAGAAATATAACCAAATGCCCCCAAACTAGAAGTGAACATTGTCCTCAATGAAAAGATAAATAACACAGAAGTGAGAAAAGGCTTCTCTGAAGGTATGTTCAATCCTCTACGTCCTCATTAGCGGGGTTGGGCATGGGTGGTGGAGCAAGAAATTATGGCGGAGGTGGTGGTGTAGGAAAAGCAACATGGGCTCCCAACTGAACGAATGCTTGCTCGATGGCAGATGCAACTCCCACTTGATAGTTATGAAATGCGGCATTATGGGAAGCAAGTTGGTGAACTTCAGTTTGTAGGCCTCGAAAATCATGCTCCAAGATAGTAAGGCGGTCGGCAGTAGAAATCTGACGAGATGAGCGTCGTGGTTGGGAAGGAGTGGTGGTATCGACAGTGGGTCGGGTTGTATAACTCTCTGCAATGGCGTTACTAATGATAGTCTTGGAGGGAACAGTTCTTCATCCGGCCTCCAAGGCATACTAACAGTCTAACAAAGGCCCGTAATAAGAGAATGATGTCCAAGACCACCAGTAGTGGTAGCCTGGATAGTATGTAGGATGGATTGATGGATAACGCGCCCCACATCAATGGATTTGCCAGTGATAATGGCAAAGAGTAATATGGTCCTCTCTTTGGTAAGATCACTTAAATAAGTTGTGGGCATGAGCTTTGCTCCAATAAAACTATGCCAAACTCTATATGCCTCATATAAATGCGCGGAACTGAATGTGATCACCGTCTCACCTTTTATTGTCCATTGTGCTCCCAGATAGGCAAGTGTAGAAATAATTTCATCAAAATTCACCTCATTGCTATTGTAAGTGGAATATTCATCATCATCAATATCCGGGAGACCATAAAATGCATTGATGGTTGAGTGGTCAAAGTGTTCTTATACAACTCCAACAAATCTCCTTTAATAAATTTATATGTGATTTGCTTCTTCTCCTCATCTATATCTTCAATGACTTGACCCATTTACCTCGCACGAAGACTCGACAACCTTCACAACTGGTCGCATTGGCATATAATTCTCGAACTAAAGGGACCACAGCATCAATAGGTTGTTGAGTGAATTCTTGCCATCCTCTTCTTTTAATAATTTGTGGAGTTGGAGCTAAAGTTGTGTTGATGCCTCTTTCTTGAGTTAAATTGCATTTGATGGTGTGATTTAGATAATGCCAATGAGTAGTAATATTCAGGAACTTGTGCTTATCAAATGTGGGGGAGGCGGAAGTAGAAGCAGAAGCGGTCGACTTTCTTTTCTTGGGAGGCATATGCCAATCATTACCGCAAGTCAAAAATAGCCGCAAGCAATAATGTTACCTCGCAAAATAGACTTAGAGATGTCCCCAAAATATCAAGCATCAAACAAGTTTCGGAGAACGAGCTTCAAATAAGGCAAGACATTGCACCCATCTTTCATCAGACTTTTATCAAACAGTTGGTGTGCAAGAATGGGGATTTTTCTTATGAGTGATGAATTTAGAATCTCAATACCCAATTTTAACAACCAACCAGCAACTACTAACAATCAACCACAAATTAACCACACTAATCATCAAAAGCCAACATGATAAATCAATTCCCGTTCCTTTTTACCAAAATTGAAATTTGAAGAAAATCCTTTACAATACTTGCCCACAAAAACAAAAGAAGAGGAGCGCCTAGGCGCTGATTTTCCAGTAACTGCAGCGCCTAGGCGCTGGACCTACTGTTCACCTGACGATTTTTTTTTTTTTTTTGAGATAAATGCAGATTTTTTCACATGTAATGTCATTCTTCTTTCATTTTCAAATCTGCAAAATAAACGCAAAACATAATAATAAAAATTATAAAAATCTCAAAAACTAAATAAAAAGTTAAGCAAATAGTGCTCAATTTATGAGTATAATATCCACTCATCAATTACGACACATGTCCAACATATAGAGAATTAACATTGTATAAGTGTGGTTAATTCGATGCTACCTTAAGGTTAATACCTAAATCATTCAAGTGTTGATATTTTGTTATTTTAATTTATTTTATTTTATTTGTATTGAAACCATGGTTAACTTTAGGTTATGCAAACCAGTTTCTTTTCCATTCAAATAAGTGAAACCACACTTCTTCATTTTTTTTTCTCTTTCTAATCATGTTGCTCCATCGTACTATCGAAATAGAGTATATTTCCAACATTTAACTTTTTAATCTCTTTTTTTCTTTTGTTCTATATTCTCTTTAGTATTTTATTTTAGTATGAACATTAGTATCCTATATGTAATATATACTTTATGCTATTATATAAAATAAAATTGATTTTTTTCTTCATATTTTAGTGTTTAATTTGCAGTGGTGAATAAATGAATGATTTATAACAACCAATGAAGATATAAAACACTACTTATTGGTTTTTAATTTGCAGCTTAATTAAACACTATTTATGACTTTATATTGTGTTTTTAAAGTATTAAATGGATTAATATAAATGTCATTGAGCTTTTGAATATTCTAGATTACAGCATATTAGTATCAGTTTAATGTATAAATATAAATTTCCTTATCAATTATCATAAAAAAAAATTAATTCTTAATTGGTATTTATGTAGGTTAGTATAATGAAATAATACCACCTTTGTCACCTGAAGCTGACAATATACATGATTTTTTAGGTATGTAATTCTATTTTTTATTTTTATAATGAAAATTATTATGATGTTTAATTATTTTAAGTTGATAAGGGATGTTTATTTATTGTTACAGACTTGGAAGGAGATATTGGTGAAAAAGTTGAAGTTGAGAATAGGCCTGAGAAGCAATGTGTATTATCAGAAACATCGATACCCAAAATATTGAGGTACTACCTGTTAATTCTATTGTAGATCAATTAGAGAGTAGATTAGCAGTTGGCCAAGTCATGAAAAGTGTTGAACATGCGTATTTACTGTATTGTAACCACGCAAATGTTAAAAGCTTTGGTGTTAAAAAATGTGATCAACTTTATTTTCCTCGCTAATGAACTCCAAGCAAAAGAGTTTGAATGTTGTTGTGAAGGTGGTAAAGATGAAAAAAGTTCTAGTAAAAAAAATACCAGTGTACCAAAAGCTAATTACAAGAACTAAATGCAAAGCAAAACTTAGAATTACGAGGGAAAAATGGGGAGAGTGGAAGGTGGGTAAGTTTGTGATGGAACATAACCATAAAATGGTTGCGACTGATCAAACACATTTGTTGAGATTTTCACGTAATATTTCACATGCTCAAAAATCAACTTTAGAAGCAATGATGAATGCTAGAATATCTGTGGCTAATGTCGTTTCTTATAAGGAAAATGAAGCACAAGGGCCACAAAATTTGAGATTTATTCGAAAAGATACATATGATCACCTTAATCGTCTAAGAAAACATACAAAAGTTGAGAATGGATATGCTTTTGCATTAGTTCACTATTTTATGAATAAGTCGAATAAGGAGCCATTTTTTTATTGGAATGTTCAATTAGATGATGATAATAAGGTGATGAACTTTTTCTTCAGGGATTATAGATGTAGGGTTGATTATGAATATTTTGGTGATGTTCTCTTAGTTGATACCACTTATCGTATAAATAACTATAATTTGATATGTGTTCCTTTTGTTGGCATAAACCACCACAAGAAAAATGTCACGTTCGACTTGGCATTCATGTCGGATGAAACTGAGAGTTCTTTTGAATGGTTGTTTAGAATATTTCTTAATTCTATGAGTGGTAAACAACCTGAAACAATTTTTACTGGTCAATGTCAAGCAATGATGAATGCAGTAGAAATAATATTTTTATGTGCACATCATTGTTTATGTCAATAGCATATCAATCAAAATGCTCTTCACACTTAGGCAACTTGAGTGATGATTCAAATTTTAAAAAAATATGGCATAAGTGTATGAGTCATTGTGAATCTGAAGAAGAGTTTCAGACTACATGGAAAAAATTGATTGTTGAATATAATCTCAATGGTCATAAATGGTTAAATGGCATGTACAGATTGCAACACAAATGGGCTACTGCTTTTAGTAATCGCAAGTTTAGTGCAGGACTTTTGGCTACATTTATAAGTGAGGGCACAAACTCGATTTTGAAAAAAAGAAAGTAAAAAGGACCATTTCATTGTACGATTTTGTCCTTAATTATGAAAAAATTCAAAATAATTAGCGCGCAAGAGAAAAAGCTTAGGATACTCGTTGTCGCCATGGAAAAGCTTCAATGATATTAAAAAATAACTCATTTTTTAAATATGTTGCTGATATTTATACACTCACCATATACAAGCTATTTGAATTAAAATTGATTAATTCTTTGAATACAATATTTGTTGAACAACTCTCAAATTTTGATAGTCCTTTCATTGAATTCAAAGTGAAATCTTATGATTAAAACTCAAAGGTTAGACAAGTGGTCCATAAGTAGACTCGTGAAGTTAAATATAGTTGTCACAAATTTTAGCTAGGCATATTGTGTAAGCATGCTTTAAAAGTCTTCAACTCTATGAATGTGAATATTTTGCCCAAGCCATGCTTAAAGAAGTGGTGGTTGAAAATTGCAAGAAATAGAGTATTTAATGAGATTGGAGAAAGTAGAAGTGAGAGTGGTCATGTATCTTAGATGGTATTTGTCAATCAAACAATGAGGTCGATATATGATCTTGCTATACAAGGCAAAGCTCACAAGGAGACTAGAAATATGTTGACTGAAATTCTTCATAGTGCAAGTCAACAAATGAATGCTTTGTTTGAAAATTTGAGTTTAGATGATCAAAATATTTGTGATGATTTAGTTGTTGATGAAGTTAATGACCGGACAGATGAAGTTCTCATACGTAATCCTTGTAATGTCAAGTCAAGAGGAATTACAAATGCTCACATAGTGTGCCATTGGGATGATAATACCAAAAAGGAAAAAGAAAAGAAAAGGGAAAAGCTGAAAGTTCAAGTAAGTTGTAAATTAATTAAAAATATAAATAGTATTGCACATATATAGTATTATTGAACAATCTCTTTAAGTAACTAATGTTTACATTGTTTTTTTTGTTCTTGTGGAAAATATTTTAGATGTAAAAGGCACCAAAAGAAAGGGACAAAACTCACAAGAGTCTACTCATGCTCAAAACTCATATGAAGCAAACTATGTCCCACCACTACAATACCCTACTAGTTATCCTTTTCAACTTCCACAATTTGTATCTCAATTTGGGCCTAACCAACCACATTGGCAATATCCAATTCTAAAGGTAAATGCAATTTTATTTCATTTTTTAAAATAAAAAATAAATATCTATTATATTATATACTCTATTTTGTATTTATAATACAGGGAGACAATAGAAACCTCTATTTGGGTGGTCAAATGAATTTATTCGTGTATCCATTCACAGATCCTCATTCATCACAGGTGTGGTAAATAATTTAAAAAATAATTAATTTAGAGTGAACATGAATTATACGTATTTTTCATTAATTTTGTATTTTTAGGGATATTCTAATAATAATTGAAGTCACCCTAATTGAGATTTACTTTAGCTTCGTAACATCCAAGAGCTTATTGTTAGCACCAAAAATAGGTATTTATTTGGTTTGTTCCTTCTTAGTTGTTTTTTCTTCTATTCATAGTGTGAATTTATTTGCAATTATAAAAGTAGAGCTCCACATTTGCTAATATTGACAATTACTATCAAAAAGAGTTAATATATGTCATTATTTTTTTTTCCATGAAGTATGACAAAGTGGAATGGTGAGTTTAAGAAGGCAATAAGACTTCTTGATATGATAAATTGTATTACAATACTGCTCGAATTCTTTTGATGGTGGCAGTGAGACTACCTTAATGCAAGAAAACTTCTTGATATGGTAAATTCTTTTTGCATGATTGGTTCTGCAGATTTATACGAGACATGCAAGAAGAGTTGCAATATCACCTCATGAGCATCAAAATCTTGTATATTACTCTTATTTTTTTTCTTTTCTTTCTTTCAACTTCAATGTATAGAAGACAAGATTTAATTCTATCTTTTTTTTTTATATCTATTTGGCTTAGTAATGTGTATGACTCTATATATTTTACATGAAATGAGAATTATACATACACCATGATCATGCTATATAAAAACTGTTTATATGCTCTCATCATTGTGGAGCTTAAGCTAGTGTGGTGATTAGAGGTAAATATGAAAATTCATGACTATTAGGCCTTAGCATGTTGCTTCCATAGTTTGGATCTCTCAACTTGTTTTGACATAATAGTTTGGATCTCCCATATTGTGCCAAAATCATTGGATCATTTTCTTTAAGTGGTACAAAAATATAACTACAATTTTTCAAAACCAAAAATGACGAAAATGTGCAATTGAAAGAGCACATCCTACTGCCAAGCCTAATTGAACAACTAACCTATTATTAGGATATTAGAATCAGGTAATTTAACCCCTAACAAATAAATGTGCATGATTATCACATTACAATAAGTGCTTATTTCACTACTATTGCAATGAACATTAGAATTACAATTAGAAACACTACAAGCAATAAAACAAAAATTATGTACTATTTTTTTTAAAAAAGATTAGTACCCTAACCAGTTCACTAACTTAGCCCATAAAATTCTTTTTCTCAACAACTAATGAAGCCTTTTTATCAACAATTTCACTCACAAAGCCCTACTAACCCAGCACTATGCTCAACCCATAATATCTTATGTTTAAAAAAACCCATATAATTCTTATAAACCCAACCAAAGACAATTCATAAAATTCTTCACAGAACTCAATCTTGCAATCGTCTTCCCAGAAAACAACCATAGCTCGTGTTTCCCTCTCCATTTTCTTTATTTTTTCAAAATTTTTCTTTTCCAATTTTTCTGCCAACCGAGGGGCACCGACAATGATGGAGCACCGACTCCCGTTTTCATCTTATTCCTTTCCTTCTTTCCCCTTATCTTTCTTCTTCTTTTACTTTTCCTGTCTTCTACAGGCAGAGCTCCGACATTGAGGGAGCACTGCAGATGAAGAGCACCATCGTATTTTTTTTTACTGAAAGAGCACTGCAGACTGAAAAAATCTTTTCCCCATTTATTTCTTCTCCCTTTCTAGCTGGCTGAAATACACGACTGAAGACCAATAGAGTTTTGGAGACTAAAAGAATGTTGAATCTGTGAATGAACAAAATTATAGCTCAAGAAATAATTAAATATGATGTGGTATTATCTATATATGGATTGAATTTGAAATTTGAAATTCAAAATCTCAATGGCAGGCCAAAAATTTTGGTGTTGAAATTTTAGACTGAAAATTTTCAGCTAACCATGGTTGGGGCGGAGCAGCAAAACAAAAAAAAAATTAATGGTGACAGTTGACCATTCTACATCTCTTTAAAAAAATAAAATCTGACGTAACACATATTAAATTTTGAATGGTTGGGGTATTACCCTTCTACTAGCATCGACTTAATTGTATAAGTGTATACCTAGCATTTATGTGTACATTTCTTTATGATGTCAAGTGCAATGTATAGTAGAGATACAAGTGTAATGTAATATTAGCTTAGTGTCATTTATGTGTACATTCCTTTTGTGATGCCAAGTGACATGCATAGTAGAGATACAAGTGTAATATTTTTTGTGCTATATATATATATATATATGTGTGTGTGTGTGTGTGTGTGTTTGGCTTGTAATTGTGTAGAGATTTTGTAAAGAAAAAATATATAGAAAATGTGTAGTTATATCCGACAATCCAAAAATACAATGATATGTTAGTGTGTTTTTATCCTTTTTCACACTCATGTTGTATTAAATAGAGGTTATTTATAACACGTTATCAGCATGAGATTTTGCTCGAAAAAGGTTCATAAAATTAAGTTTGAATTTCTTTATATAAATTTTTACTTACTTTGTTTTGCAAAAAATGGCCGAAATTGAAAAATAAAAATTCTAGATCCTAGATGTTACCGACAGTAACTATCAATCATGGTTCCTAGATATCAAATTACATCTTCAGGTGTTTGACCTTGCAAAAATCCCGAATTATGTGGATATCGAGAAGGCAAATGATAAAGATAAGACAAATGCTATGTCGTCATCTATCGGAGGATCTGAAGGATGAACATATACATATTGAAAGACCATCTAAAATTTGACATAAACTCAAGGACAGATTTGATCACATCAGGACTGTGATACTCCCACGGGCACAATATGAGTGGTAGCATCTAAAGCTACAAGACTTTAAGTTTATTGCCAAATATAATTCGGTATTATTCAAGATTAAATCCAGACTGGCTTTTTGTGGAACGAAATTATCACAAAATGATAAATTAGAGAAGACTTTATCTATAATGCATGCCTCGAACATGGTGCTCCAGCAACAATATAAGCATCACCAGTTTAAAACATACTCTGAATTAATTTTTGTTCTTCTCATTGCAGAGAAAGACCAATGAGTTGCTGTTAAAGAATCATTATTTGTGACCTTCTGGGTCTCAAGTAGTGCATAAAGTATATGCTATGTCCAGCAGATCAATGGGCCAATTTAGAGGTCGTGGGCATAGATTCGAGCATGGTGCCTATAGGGGTGGTGGATGTGGTGGTCCCCATCGAGATGCTCATAAAAATGACCATGGTGGATGTAACTATTCATGCCGAGATGATTATCCGATCAGGCGGATCCGCCGAGATGATTATATTTATCCGATGATATAGAGGCAACCAGTTCAGAAAAAAATATGATAAAGGCAAGATGCCTATGGATACCTGATGATAATATCTATAATAGATGTTCAATGACTGGACATTGGCTAAAGTTTGTCCAATTGCCCAACACTTGGTAGACTTATACCAGGCTTCAAAGAAAACTAAAGGAAAAGGTGTCCAGCACATGTAACTGAGATAGTAGTGTCACTTGCTATTGTTAAGGCCAAAACATCTAAGATCATGCGTGATCAAACTCCTATTCAGAATAGGAAGTTCCCTGAGCTGCTATATTTTTTTGAGGATCTCAATTCTGCGGCACAAAGTGCCGAGTGGTGGCAACATACCCAAACTTAAGATTTTTTATAATTATGATCATTTTGTACCCATTGTACATTCCATTTATATACATCCCTCGGATAGTATATTTCTCAAGGTTGAGTTTCTTTTAACTGTGTTTATGTACATATCTTCCCGGATGATACATTCCCGAGGTTGAGCTGACATTTTATTTATTATCATAATATTTGCAAGTAATATTATGATCCCGGTATTAATTTTATAATATTTAATTAGGATGTACAAGGGAAGCACTGACAAATGAGACTATTATCTGCTTAATAGTGCAACAACGCACTTAATATTAACTAATAAAGTATATTTCTCTAGTGTAACATTGTGCAATGCACAAGTTAGAACCATAACAAGTCCCGTTGAGATTGTAGATGGCTCTGAGAATGCAATAATTGTATTGTCTAATGGTACTACTCTGCAAATTAAAAATGCATTATTATCTGGTAGATCAAAAAGAAATCTACTAAGTTTTAAAAATGTACGTCACAATGGATATTATTTAGAGACACTGATTGAAAATAGCAAAGAGTGTCTATGTATCACATCCTATGAAATAGAAAAAATAACCATTCATGAGAAATTTGAAGCAACAGTTTCTGGACTGTATTGTGTCCCGATTTGAGCTTTTGAATCCTACGTTACCATGCCTTGGAAGTTGGTGAATCTCGAGATATTTAGGTTATGGTATGATCACCTAGGCCACCCGAGAACTACTATGATGCGTAGGATTGCAGAATATACTAGAGGACATTCATTAAAAAACATAAAGATGTTAATGTCCAATAATTATTTCTATGAATCATGTTCACAGGAAAAGTTCATTACTAGACTTTCCACATAAAAGGTTAGTTATAAATCACCATCATTTTTACAATGTATTCATGATGATATTTGTGGACTAATAAGCCCTGCAAGTGAACCATTCAGATATTTTATGGTCATAGTGGACGCACCCTATAGATGGTCCTACGTGTGCTTATTGTCTATACGTAACATTATTTTTGCACGTTTATTAACGCAAATGATTAAACTCCGAGCGTATTTTCTTAAATATCCCATCAAAAATATAAGAATGGATAATGTCAGAGAATTTACATTAAAGAGGTTTGATGATTATTGCGCAGCACTGAGAATTAATGTTGAGCACCCAGTGGTATACGTTCACACTTACAATGGATTGGCAGAATCCCTAATTAAACGAGTTCAGATCATTACTCGTACTTTATTGATGAGATCTAAACTCACTAGTGTAGCATAGGGCCATGTAGTATTGCATGCATCATCATTAATTAGATTGCGCCCCATTGCTTATCATATACATTCCACGATGTAGTTGACTTTGGGCTTTGAGCCAAACATTTCGCACCTACGCACATTTAGTTGCATTGTACAGGTGCCGATTCTATCTCCTCAAAGGATAAAAATGGGTCCTCAATGCCGACTTGGCATATATTTTGGGTTTGATTCATCGTTAATTATTTGATATCTGAAACCAATGATGGGCAACTTATTTACCGCTAGATTTGTAGACTGTCATTTTGATGAAGCAATGTTTCCATCAAGGATAGGGTTATTATTATTAGTGATAAACCAAAACCAATTGAGATTTTCTCCTGGAATGAGCGAAACCTATCCCATTTAGACCCACGTACCTCTGAATATGAAAATGAGGTAAATAGAATCATCCATTTATAGAATATTGCTAATAGCCTTCATGACGTATTTAATGATGCCAGTAACGTCACGAAGTCTCATATTCCAATTGCGAATGCTCCAGCTAGGATCGTTGTTTCTAATGAATATGTGACAGTGGATGATGATGTCTCACGACAAAAATGAGGTAGACCTATTGGATCAAAGGACACTGTTCCTCATAAACAAATGGGGAACATTAATGAATCTGCTAATCAAAGGAGTTCCAGTGAGCATGCTCTAGATGAATCTGAAAAGTCTAATGCTTTAGAAAAGATAGTTATAAAAATTACAAATCTTAAGAATATCGAGAATCTCCTAAGCTATTGTAATGAAATATGGGATCAGAATGAGATAATCATCGATGATGTTTTTGCATTCTCGATTGCTCAAGAAATTATAAATGATGATACGACAATGAACCACATTCCATAATAGAATATCATTAGAGATATGATTGGCCAAGGTAGGAGGAAGTAATAAAATCTAAATTAGCTTCCTAGAGAAACGTAATATATTTGGGCCGATTTCTCAAACCCAGACAATGTAAAGCTTATTGGATATAAATAGGTGTTTGTTCGGAAGAGAAACGAGAAAAATAAGATTATGGGATATAAAGCCTGACTCGTTGCTCAAGGATTCTCCCAGAGATATGAGATTGATTATGATGTGACGTATTCACCTGTGATATATACAATCACTTTCCATTTTCTTATTAATATAGTTGTCCACGAGAGTCTGGACATACGTCTAATGGACGTAGTAATAGCCTATCTGTATGGTTCACTCGATTCTGATACTTATATGAAAATTCTCAATGAATTTAAACTGCCTAAGTTAGACACACCCCGTGAACTATACTCAATCAAAATACAGAGATCGTTGCATTGATTAAAGCAATCCGATCACATATGGTATCATAGATTAAGTGAGTACCTTATCAAGGAAGGCTATAAAAATGATCCCATATGCCCATGCATTTTTATTAAAAGATCAGATACCGAATTTGCTATCATTGCGGTTTATGTAGATGGCATGAACCTGATTGGCACTCCTAAAGAGTTAGCCAACGCTGCTGAATACCTAAAGAACGAGTTTAAGATTAAAGATCTTGGGAAAACCAAACTCTGTCTTGGTCTTGAGCTAGAGCATAGAAATAATGGAATATTTGTCCATCAGTTAACTTATACTGAGAGATTGTTGAGACGATTTAACATGGATAAAGCTCATTCCTTGAGTACCTTTATGGTCGTGCGTAGTTTAGAACCCGAGAAAGATCTGTTCCAACCTAAGGAAGCTAATGAGGAGATACTTAGCCCTGAAGTGCCATATCTCAATGCTATTGGAGCATTGATGTATTTAACACAGTGTACTATACCAAATATCTTTTTTGCGGTAAATGTACTTGCTCGATATAGTTCTAAGCGGACCCAGAAAAACTAGAATGACATTATACATATTTTTCGTTATCTCCGTGGTACTACAGATTTGGGGTTATTTTATTCAAAAGTAGTAACCAACTCAGGATTAGTTGGTTATGTAGATGTAGGATATATATCTGACCCGCACAAAGTTCGCAAACAAATTGGTTATTTATTTTGCTATAATGGTACAGCCATATCATAGAGGTCTACTAAACAGACATTAGTAGTTACATATTCTAACCACTCAAAAATAACTGCTCTTTATGAAGCCAGTAGAGAGTGTGTTTGATTAAGATCAGTTATAGCACATATACTGAATGTTTGTCAATTAAAATCGATTACAGACATCCCTACTATTATTTATGAGGATAATACAGCTTGCATAACGCAAGTGAGGAGTGGATATATAAAATGTGATATGACCAAACATATTTCACCAAAGTTTTTCCATACACATGAGCTTTCGAAAAATGGAGAGTAGATGTTCAACAGATTCAATCCTGTCACAATCTTGCTGATATGTTTACAAAATCCTTGCCAACATCGACATTTGAAAAATTGGTATATGACATAGGTATGAGAAGAGTTAATACGAAACAAGATTGATAACCCAACTCAAGTGGCTTATGTTACTCATTTCAAGGGGAGCAAAAATATATATGCAGCGCTGTACTCTTTTTTCCTTCTGTTTAGTTTTTATCCCATTGGATTTTTTCAATTTAAAGTTTTTAACGAGGCAACTTATTGATATGACTTGGATTTGAGTTATGCAATCTTTTTCCCTGCTGATTGTTTTTTTCTCACTAGATTTTTTCGGCTTAAATTTTTAACGAGACATATTTATATTCATCCAATTTACAACAATTGCAATAATGCTACGTCCAAGGGGAGTATTATGACACATGTCCAACATATATGGACTTAGCATTGTATAAGTGTATACCTAGCATTTATGTGTACATTCCTTTGTGATGTCAAGTGACATGCATAGTAGAGATTGTAATGTAATATTAGCTTAGTGACATTTATGTGTACATTTCTTTGTGATGCCAAGTGGCATGTATAGTAGAGATACAAGTGTAATATTTTTTGTGCTATATATATGTGTGTGTGCGCGCGCGCGCGCACGGTGTATGGCTTGTAATAGTGTAGAGATTTTGTAAAGAAAAAATATATAAAATATGTGTAGTTATATCCGATAATTCAAAAATACAATGATGTATTAATGTGTTTTTATCCTTTCTCACATTCATGTTGTATTAAATAGAAGTTATTCATAACAAGAGAATGAATATTTGAAATTTGTAAAGTATGATTGCCATGAAGAGAAATTTACATCATGGTCTTTTGTAATATTTACTTTAATAATTCTTTAAGAAATTATACTAATATTCGACAAGGGATGTTCTATAATAGTGCAGTTGTTGTTTTAAGGTTTGCTCCTACTGTGCTCGAATTCAGTAAAATGAAAGATTGTAAGTTTGCAATTAATTTTGATTTTGTATATTTTTATAAACTGCTCAATCGCAATATAATGTGCATTATATTATTTAAATTATTTTATGATGAGTGATATGAGATGAAATTAATATTTTAATATCCAGACACATTTAAACTTTTTAATAGTAGAAAATAAAAGATTTAATTTTTGACGACTCTCTTTCAATTTTAATTTAAAAATCATATATATTGTTTAAATCCTTTAGATTCTATTCTTATCCAAAATAAATAAATAAATAAAATCCTGTAGGACCTAGCTATTTTTAAAGCATGCTGTAAAACTAGACCATACCTGTATTCCACCTCCAATGATGGATGAGAACATTTATTATGTCCCATTGATTGTCGGCATATTTTGAGATTCCAACTTTCTCCTTGTAAGAAAAATTATTCTCAAACTTTTAACATTTTTTATAAGAAATATAAGACATTAAGATTCACAACCTTTTGACTCAAAGTCAATACTAAAATTCCCATTAATAAAAAGAGAATTAATTTAAGAGCCCCTAGATTTGGAACAACCAAGTATTATTCTACCTATTTATTGCAAATTTAACCTTCCTATATTTATTGGAACGTTTTAAATCAAATTTTATTTCTTAATATAGAGTTTTTTTTATTTTTTAATTAAACTAATAATATAATTTTATTAATCTTCAATAGCTATTTTTAAAATAGTAGATATAAAATTTATTTTTTTTAACTTCCAAAAAATTATCTACAAAAAATTCGCGAAATATTTGGTTTTATTTTGACTTTGTTTCATTTTTCTAAATAAAATCAAACATATATTACATTTTTAATACATTTATCTACTAATATGTCATATTTTTTAATACATTCTTTCATAATATCCAAAATAAATTTAAACATTCCATCACAATAATTAAATAAGAATATCAATATATTATCCAAACATTTTGTTAATTAAAAAAGAATATGTTTTTGGGACATAAAGGAGTATTATTTTTAGTCCTTTCACTAGTTGACTCATGATTAATACATTGCAATTTTTGAAGTGACAATGATTGTTAAAAAATTTAATAATTATTATAGTAAATTAACTAAAATTTTAAAATTCATTTTAGTAATTTAACTTTTTTTTTTTATTAAAAGTTTCCAAATTGGGCTACCCAATTGCACAATTTTAGGACCACCCCACCGCAGAGCATCAGATCCATTTATCATCACTTTCCCATTTGAAAGCATAAACAAAAAATAAATCGAGCAGAGTATATACATATATATACACATATTACATATACACACACGATAGATACACAAATTTTTCATCTATTGCTGGGTTTTTGCTTTTTTTGACCAGAAAGGCGTAGAGAAATTTTGTTACAAGAAGAGAATTCGCTCTGATTTATTGGTAATTTTGTGGGTAAAAACAAAAAGGAAGAAAAAGAGGAAAAAAAGGGGAGAGGATGGTGAAGATCACGGCTTTGATGGTACTGAAATGCACTCCGGAGGGTGCCGATCCGGTTATATTGTCGAACGCATCGGATCTAAGCGGTTTCGGGTTTTTTCAACGGCCCAGCGCTAAGGAATTCATTGTTTTCGTGGGTCGGACCGTAGCTAAACGGACGCCGCCCGGCCAACGGCAGTCGGTGCAGCATGAAGGTTCGATCCGATGTGATTCTTTGAATTTTCCTGTTTTATTTGTTCTTTGGTTTCTTTTTTGTTTGGTTAGATTGGCTATTGTGCAGAATTTGGTGATTTTAGGGGGTTATGCTTGGTTTTGCTTTATGTGGGTTAGGGTTTTGTATGAATTTTTTGTGGTTTGATTTTGATCAATTGGTTTTCTTGGGATTTTTATTGTTGGAGATTTCATTATTGATGTTTTCTTAACGTTAGGAATTTTGTTTTCGGTATTCTAGATTCTGTTCTCTTTTTTCTTTTGCGCTCTGAGCTGTTTTTGATTTGATAATTCTGTTCATATGTGCTAAATTGATCATTTTAGTGGAAATGATTTTGCTTCATGATTGGTCTGTTTCTTACTTGAATTGTGACAACGAAATTGCTTATTGATTTAGTAGGTCTCTTTGATGATTAATGTTCTTGTGATTTGACTTTCTTATTTATAAAATATGAAGTGCTGATATACTTCAAATGGAGTGAGGATTTATTCGGGCTTTGTAATGCAATAGCATGGGGTTGGCCCTGTATGGTATCATTGGCCTGTGGAGTGTTGGAGTTGTGTAGAATTGTTTGTATCCTCTGACATGAGTTCTGTATTGGTGTTAAGGACTACACATGTCAAATACTGTTTATTCTGAGCACATTCTATTAGAGGCAGTAAATAGTTGATTAGTCTATGGTGCCTCTAATTTCAAATCAGATGTTAGAGAGGAAGTGGCTCAAGCTTGCAGGAAAACAATTGGTTGTCAGTAGTAAGGTTACTAGTGCAGCCTCTGATTGTTGGCTGATATTGTTTCTAATAGCATTCTTCTTAGCAAGCTTCACGTTTAAGTAGGATATGGGTAGGAGGAAAGGACCAATGGTCTATTCTGTTAACATTTAGGAACAGGGATGAGTAACCAGTTACTATAGTTGACCAAGAGGAGAGTTGTAGAGATTATTGACCTGTTTTGGCTCTCTGCTGATATTCGGTGTGCTCTTGATTTGTGCTCACAGATTCAGTATTAATAGATCTTGGGATTATTGAAAGTTCTACTTTGTTGCATATAACTGCATATATTGGTGATTACATTTGGTTGAAGTTGGTTACATGGGGCCTATATTGATAGAGAAATTTCCTTGAATTAGATGAGGAACAAATGATGTCAACATTGGTTGCTGAACAGTTTTCTTTTATGTTCATGTTCTATGAATATAATTGGAACATTATTTGATAAATTTGCAAAAATATTACATCTTCTTTTTGTTCATTTGCAAAAAGAATACAAGGTTCATATGTATAGTCCAAATGGCTTCTGTGTGGTGGTTTTAATGGATGAACCCTATCTTCCCATTTCTCAGCTAGGTAGACAGGCTCTATTGGCACATCGTATGGTGAAAACCCCTTTGATTTCGTGGGGAAAAGTTGCACTTGTGTTGGAATCCTGTCATCTGGCACTAGTTAATTTGTCTAAATTGTCTAACCTCATGTTGACTAGGCCTTATAAGTTGTTCACACTTTCCTCCAACAACCGATATGTGATGGGGGTGTTACTAAAGAAGAATATAGTTTATAGGTCCAGGACCTACATTGATTGTTCATGTCCTTTCATGCAACTTGTCTTGGGGTTTAAGTGAAATAGCCAATATTCACCTCTCCCCTTCCTGTTAGGTTTTCCCCTTCCAATTAGGTTTTGACAGTTTCCATTTTTGATCAACAGAAAAAACATTTCACAACTACTCCTTTTGAACACTGTATTTTAAGTCTTAGTCTCTTTGACTTTTCCACACAAGGCCAGAGTCTTGTCTCTTACTTTCTCTTACCTTTCAATCAAATCACTCACACATACTCAACTCCAATTCCAGTTTCTTCAAAAATCTCCTAAAGTTTGACATGGCACCTGAAATTGACACTGAAAAGTCAATTCTCATCTCAATCCAACCTCTATTCCACAAACCAAACATTAATGACTTTTTCTCAATAAAAATAACTGTGGATAATACCATTTCCGACGCCAATGTCTAATAACTCAAATACAATTTGAGATGTATGTTCTACTCTACACCAAAACCTCCATTCCATCACAAATTTTCACGCTATGTTTGGGGTTATTTTAGGTGTTTTGGGAGTAATATTTTGGAGAAATGCATTTTTGGGGTGGGAATGGGGAGTATGGGGAATGGAAATTGTTTTGAATAGTTGTTGGGAAATAATAATATGCGTATTTTCGTGGAAAATGTAATTGGATGAATTATTTCCTGACTGACATTTTCTACTTAGATGCCTTTTCATATAGAGTTTTGTCAGGTTAATGGTGTCACATTTAGCTTTTAAAGTATTTTATGCTTTTATATTGTAGAAAGATTGGAAAATATATATTTATATTAAGATAATGTTTGGAAGATATATATATATTATTTATTCTTGTAATGATTGGGATATATATATATATATTTGAATTAATGTGAGAATTGGAAGATATATTAAATTTGTCATGCCCCACCCCACAGGATAGGGGGCCTGGAAGCAAGACAGGCTCCGCTAGTAACTATTTAGCATTCATCTTTGTTTTTGCGAAAATGGGTAACTCAAGTTGCTAGAGGAGCTAGATGAGTCCATTGTTTTCACTTATAAACCATTCCAACTTTTCTTCCACGACCAATATGGAATATTACAATCACCCCCATTGGACACATTACGTCCTAATTGCATTCCTTCCACGATTTAGGACCACCCCCAATACACATCCAGTCGGACTTCTCGCGTCGATAGTACCCCAGGGTTGACTGTGATACCATTTGCCACGCACCAGCCCCAAGATGGGGGCCGAAAGCGAGACCTGACACAAGGGCTTTGCTACCAACTACTTTGCGTTCGTCCTTGCTTTGAAAATTGTTAATCCAAATTGTTAGAGGAGTTTATTATACTCACTTATAAATCATTCCAACTTTTCTCCCACAAACAATATACGAGAAGGGTTTTGGGAAAATGAAAACTCATTTTGGGAGATATATTGGGGAATAAAAATATCATTCTCTCAAAATACACTTACCAAACATGTTTTTATTCTCATGGGATAAAAATGCAATTTTGAAAATGAAACAAAAGAGTGTACATTGGAGATGGTCCCCAAGCTTAAAACAGCAATTACCATTGCTGGCTGTCCGGTGCTATAGATAAGCTACGGTGTTTGTGCTCATCGATATGTTTATGTATGTGTTTTTGAGTTAATTGATAAGAGAGAAAGTGAGAGACCAAAATGTCTTATGTGGAAAAATCAAGGGGACTAGGCTGTGAAGTAGTTTTCTTAATTGTGATCTATTATTTTTGTTGCTCAAAAGAGGATAAGGTCAAACCTGACTGCAAAGGGAAGAGGTGGAAAATGGGTTATTTCACTTAAACCACGAGACAATTTGGACAAGGAGATAGACACCATTTTTGTGGATTAAGATAGGATTCTAAATTAGTAACTTTTCCCTTGTTTTAAGATAATACGTACTTTACACATAGCACTCAAAATTCATTAATATCACGAATTTCGCCAAAAACTCTACCGTTTGTAAAACACCAGAATTAATTAGGTCATAAGAGCTATAAGTGCATATTAGCCCTTAGCCCAATATGCTATGATTGGCTATTTTGCTCTAACTTTGTTAAGAATTTTTTGAATCCTATGCCATGAATTCTGCTGTAAATAGTACATGGTTTAGTGATGAACTGTTTATCTGAAGGCATTTATAGTTGACAAGAAATAGTTCCCTAGTTGAAATTTTGTATATCCTGGTTTTTGATTATAAATCAGACATTATTATAGATTTGGCCGAAGCTGGGGGAATTTTGTTGGTTGTCATTATTGGGTTTACCCAGTTAGGTGAGAATTTAGATGGTTATCATGGTGCAGTTTGCTGTTTTATTTTACTAATTTCCAAAGAATTGTCATGTGTGGTTTGATTAGAGATTAAACTCAAGTTGCAGTTTTTTTAAGTAAACCAAAGGTGCAGGTTACGCAGTTTTGGGCTGTGTTGCAGTGTTAACCAAGATATTAGGCACCAAAAACCATACAAAATTAATTAAAATGAAAAAGTACAAAATTTATATTGCTAGTTAAAGTACTGGATCTAGTGTTAACTAACTGATTTCCTTTCTTTTTTATCGGTGAAGTTAAACAAGAGTGGTATAGAAAAGAAAAACCCACTAAACTCTTAATCACGGCAATAATGTAATACACCACAACGATATAATAATAAACATTCAGAAAAAAATTGAAAGGAGAAAGCTTAGAATGCTTAAGCTGCAACTCAAAATGGAAACCAATTGATTTCATATAATAAACTATAAGTAAATAGTAGAAGTGAACTTATAATAAATCATAAGTAAATAGTAAAATTGAACTTATAATTTAATACATGGGCGGTGCGGTTCTGATTCCAAACCGCAACCAACCGTTTGTGCGGTGCAGTTTTGGTTTTAATTCTCGAATAGCTGTTTGTGTAACAAATTAACAACAGTACAACGCAAGGTGGTTTGGGTGGATTTTTAATTTTTTTTATCAGCTTTAGCTGAGATTGTTCGAGTCTATCAAAATTTTTGCCCATAGCAATTTTGGATAATATATGCGGAAATGCCACAACATGATTATACTTTTTAGCATAAAATGCTGCAGTAGGTTAGTTGTTAGGAGGAAAAGGGAGATGTTCTATAATGCATTTAGAGTCGGGGACTCGTGACCTGTTACTATAGCTGACCAAGAGGAGAGTGGGAAAGATTATTAGGTTCTGGCTCTCTGGTGATAATTTGTGCTTGGTTTGAATTTTGGAACTTGGTGTTTTTAGATTCTGAGAGCACTCACGGATCTTCCTTTTTGCCTCTCTCTGTTCAAGTTCATGTGTGGTGATTATATATGATAGAATTTGATTTACTTGATTGTCAAAATTTACTTGAATTAGATGAGTAACAAAATGATGTGAACTGTGTTTGCGGAACAGTTCATTCTGGGTTCCAATTATATCCAATTTCTCTGCAAGGTTATTCAATGAATTTGCCAAAAATTGACATCTTCTTTGGTTCATTTGTAAATCAGAATACAAGGTTCATTCGTACAATCGAAATGGTTTGTGTGCATTGGGTTTTATGGATGACCACTATCCTGTCCGAAGTGCATTTTCATTGCTCAACCAGGTAGGCAGTCTCTATTTGGCGCATACTATAGTGAGAACTTTTTTTGTTTTCATTGTGGGGGGGGGGGGGGGGGGAGTTTTCCTTTCTACTGATTATTAAGTAGCAATAAAATGTGATTGTTTGGCAGGTCTTGGATGAATATCAAAAGAACTTTGGTGATTCATGGACAACTGTGCAAGCTGATAATGCTCAACAATGGCCCTATCTTAGTGAGGCACTGACCAAATTTCAGGTATTTAAGTCTTTCTCCACTCTGTTAGGAAAATGGAGGCATGTACATCATTGAGAATGATTGGTGGTACTTTTTCCCTCACTAAAAACACTGTACTGTCTTGCCATATATATCTCGTAGTTTCTTAACTTCTTACCTTCTAACTGTTTAGGACCCTGCTGAGGCTGACAAGCTGTTGAGAATTCAGCGGGAATTGGATGAAACTAAAATTATTCTTGTAAGTAATCTTCTCCAACTTTGTACAAAGCCTTCACAACACTTAGAGCTATTTCCCATCTTATTGACCATTTTGACTGTGATTGTTAGCTGACATTTATTAACCGGTATTTAGGATCAATTGCCTCTTCTATGGACTATTTAATTTGGTAAGATATTAATGTATATTTTCAAGTCCAAGAAAAAAAAAAATGAAAAAAGACATAGAAGAGAAATAGAGGACTGAGGTCTATTGTAAAATCTGTGCTATGTGCTTCCTTGCTGATTTTCTCCTTGCTTATGGAGGTTTGCGGTTATTTCGTTTTTATGATTTCATGAATTTGGTGTATTGTACTTGTCGAGAAGTTGAAAAGATTTTCCCTAAATTGTAGTGAACATTGATATCTGTCATTGTGCGTGCTACTTCTAATAATATATCAGCCGTTTCACATGTGGTTATTATAAGAGTTTAAATTGCAGTTCCTATACATTCTGCCCCTTAGCTGTTTTCAAAATGTTTATAAGCTTAAGGTTAAGGTAATAAAGATTCAAATGGTCGTCATCCAAGTAGATGTTACTTTTTGGATATTTACAAGCGGATGCAATTTGTAGCAGCCATTGCCAAGTAGTTACCTAAATCTCCATATCTATAAATGAGCTAATAAGTATGTGCTTAAGATTTTCAGAATGCTAGAAACTGTTGGATTAAGCGTTGCATCCAATTGATACATTAATCTCTATCCTCCTTATTTCTTCATTCCTGTTTAACCTTGTTATCATGATATAAATATATTTGGCCTTTGTCTCAGCACAAGACTATCGACAGTGTCCTAGCACGAGGTGAAAAGCTAGACAGTTTGGTTGAGAAGAGTTCGGATCTCAGTGCAGCTTCTCAGGTTTGTTTTCTATTCAGATTTTATCTGATGTATCTAAGTTTATTTGCAGAACGCATAACTGATCTTTTATCTTTTAATATTCACTCAAAAGGATGAACCATATATTATTTTACCTTTGTTCTACTATGAATATGATTCAAAAACTATACTGGGTACGCATGCATTTCTGTCTGAGAGTTTGGATTTGTGGTTCCGTTGAAATTTGTTTAATGATTTGCTAAAGACATTTATTTATTCATGATGACCACAGTAGATATCTTTGAAATTTATGTCATATGGGCACTAGCTGCTGGTGAGTTTGATTGCATAAAGTTGTTGTGTGTCCTGGATTGTGTTTTAGTAATTTGGCTTCTACTAGGAATGATTGTTTTGTTGGTTTTACCCTCTAGGAATTGACAAGAAATAATTTTTTGTTTGTTCAATTGTTTCCTAAAATTATGGACTCATCAAGCTTGAGCTCGATCTCAAAATATTTAACTCAGTGATAGAGCTCAAAGCGTGAATATTTTTGGAAGCCTAAGCCAAGTCAGACTCATTTGCACCCCTAGTTGGAATGTTTTGAGTTCTTTGAATCTGGATTTGGGTCTATGAATTAGTTGAAAATCTTGCTGTGTTATAGAGATTGTTTTAACTAGAACAGAAAATATAATTTTTTTTCCCAAAATAAATGCAATTTGTCTTTTTGTTCATGATATGTTCAATTAGTTACTCACAAGTCTTCTGCTTGGATTATAGAACAGTAATAGCATATTTTTGGTTGACATAAAATTTCTTCATGGCAATGGTTGATATGCACTTCCCCGACTGCTTGCAACTGTTAGAATTTCCAAATTCAACTTACAGTTTGATCATTTCTGATGGTAGAATTTTCTTGAAATTCTTGAAACAGATGTTTTACAAGCAGGCGAAGAAAACCAATCAATGTTGTACAATCTTGTAAATGCTTCAGAAGGAAAGGGATGATCTCATATATGGCTTAGTTGCTGTATTGATAAATGTGAAGTTTAACACAGTTGTTTATATCATTTATGTGATGTTGTGAGGCTGAAATCTTTAGCTGTTCCTCATATATCTTTGTTTCACATTGAGAAAAAAGGAGAATTATGCTGGCAAATTGGCAGTGGTTATGTTATTACAATGTGATTCACTGTGCTTTTTTAGAGTTTTAATCAGCTTATTATATGTCGATTGCTATTACGATGGATATTATATGTACTTGTGTTATCATTGTTCCAACTTAGGCTACTCAATAGAACTGTGCGTATGGAAACATGCCCACCCTCAATTTTTACTAGGCTCTAAGGTAGCACATATGATACCTAATGGCTAAAGAAGGGTGGATGTGGCTAGAGATGGACTATCCCCCAAGGGGTAGATCTGACCTTTGGGTTCGTCACCCCCCTCCAGTGGCTTCTGTGTCTCTCTGTGCTTGGAGTCATCCCCGTCTTGACCCTTTTCCCACGCCCTTTTGAGGTCTACTGGAGAGTGCTGGGAGGTTGTTCCCCAAGCACTGGCATTAGGATTGCCCTGATGTATTGAGAAAGATCTCTGTTCTCTCCTCTGAGAGATAGATGAGGTATTACAGCGGAGAGTTGCAATGTGGTCTGCCTTCATACCTCTATCCTCAAGAGTTGGAAAGCTTTCTGTGTGGGAGCTTATACCTAAGAAACCGCTTCTAAAAGACCCTGAATCGCATTGCAGGAATGTTGATGAGCACCAGGACCTCCTGAGACTGGATTTCTCTTGGATGTTTCATATGAGTATTTTTTTACCATGTTGTCTGGAATACTCTTAGCTTTTTAAGTTTAACTTTACAACCAAGCTTAGTTTATTTGTTTACATTAATTGCATAGTTCAAGCGTATAGTTGAATTGATTGCTGTAATAATCCTTCTTGGTTCATTAAACTATTGGATCATACTGTAGCATGATTCCCTCCATCCAGGATCGTCTTTTGGTCTTTTCCGATGGCTTCTTGTAGTGACAACTATAAGGTTGATTGGTCGAATTGTCGTTAATGATCTCTAGGGACGACTACTTGTCACTACAAGGATAATATCCTTAGTATGCGGGAATTGAATTAATTTAAGAATGAATTTGTAGCACGAAATCCATACCCATAATTACCTTCAAACTTCCCACCCGACCGGGCCCATAGTTGTTATTGGGGTTGAAGAATAGAATATAAAAAATTGTGTAGCAAATTGAGATAAAATGGACTTCAAATATGGTAATAGTACACTGAATTTTATTTGTTCAAATTAGATATCATATTTAAATTGATAGGTTCAGTAGGTAATTTATGTTCATAAGGACCTCGAAGTTATGAGCTTCTGCTGCTCTCTACTTTACTAGGCTTTAAAGTAACAAAAGATATATACCTACAGGCTGTGTGTGTGTGGGTGCGTGATTTTATTTTTTATTTTATTTATTTTATTTTACTTTTTTGGTGGGAGTTGGGGGTGGGGTGGGGGGGGGGGGGGTTATTTGTCTTCCTTGGTCTTTGTGCCTGGAAATTTTATTAATATCTTTTTAATTTAGCAAACTGAATTTCAGCATTTCATGTTTATCAAATTTGTTAGATTTGTTTTATTAGTTTAAGAAATAATAAGGACAAGTTTGGTTCAGATTATTTTTCTGATATAATTATTTAAATAATCAATTATAAATTTATTAATTTACTAATTATCAAATTTGTTTTGAACCAGTTGTTTGCTTTATCATTTTTTTGTTCCTTCAAGGAACGATCAGTTACATCATTATCACATCAAAAAAATATCATATCAAACAAATCATATTATATTTAATTTAAAGAAATTACTATAATAATCGACTAATATCCATACATTTGCTTATCAATTTGAAAAATTAATTTTTATTCTATTCTTCATCAACCAAATATTCTTTTAATTATTAAACTAAATTCAAATATTATTTCAGAAGTTGAAAAAAATTGACTAATCTTGAAAATTGTGTTATTGAACTCGACTTGATTCCGTTTATAAATAACGTAAAAGAGACCAGAAGTTTCTGACCCTGGCCCAACTTCATATTTTGCGAGTTCGGGTTGAGATTGTGGACTAGGCCCAAGCCCATTAAGTATTAAGAAATCCAGTTAACACATAGACCCAACTCGCAGTGGTCTCCACTTAGATCTCAAAGTCAAAGGTTGCAGCCATCCTCGGCGTCTCCAAAGAATAATCAGTCAAACTAGTTATTTTTCTTAATTACAATAATAAAAAAATTCCGGTTAATATATTTTAACATAATTAATAACAGTAAAAATTATAAACATGATTAATATTATAAACTTTGTAGTTTTTTATTAAAATTATTAAGAAAAAACGATATGATAAAAGTCAATTTAAGAACCAAATAATTTGATTTTATACAATAATAAAAGAGAATAATTTTAGGAAAAAGACGCAGTATTATTTTATGAAACTGATGTAATCTTCTTAATTTAGAAAGTATTTGGTTTTTATTTATTATGATACCTTTTTTAAAAAAAAAAAAAAGTTGAAGAAAGTGAAAATATATATATATATATATATTAACCAAGAACACTCCATATTTATTATACTATTCTTGTTTTATTACAATATTAACAAATAAGATATCACATATTCTCACACTTTGCCTTATTTCTCAACATTAACGCCTAAGCTGCTAAGCTTCACACACACACACACACACACAGAGTGACCAACGTCAAACGATGTCTGAATCCGGCGCACATATCCTGGTCTTCCCTTACCCTGCGCAGGGGCACATGATACCCCTCCTCGACTTCACCCACCAACTCGCCGCCCGTGGCCTCACCATAACCGTCCTCGTCACCCCAAAAAACCTCCCCTTACTCAAACCTCTCCTCGCCGCTCACCCCTCCTCCATCACCGCCCTCGTCCTCCCTTTTCCGCCGCACCCCGACATCCCCGCCGGCGTCGAAAACACCGTCGAACTTCCCGCCGGCGGCTTCCGCTCTATGCTGCGCGCCCTCGGTGAACTCCACAATCCTGTCCTCCGCTGGTTTCGCAGCCACCACTCGCCCCCCGTCGCCATTATTTCAGACTTGTTTCTGGGGTGGACCCACCACCTCGCCTGCCAGCTCAGCATCCGCCGCTACGTTTTCTGCCCCTCCGGCGCGTTCGCAGTTTCTTTAATCAATTCTCTGTGGGGTGAAATGCCTAAGAGGAAAAATGGTGGTGATGAGAATGAAATGGTGGCGTTTCCTAAGATTCCGAATTCCCCAGTCTACCCTTGGTGGCAACTGAGCCCAGTTTATCGGAGCTATGTCGAGGGAGACCCAGTTTCGGAATTCGTTAAAGATTCGTTCCGGGCTAACGGAGCGAGTTATGGGCTGGTCTTCAACACGTTTAGGGAGTTGGAGAGGGTTTATTTGGATTATGTAATGAAGGAATTGGGCCATGATCGGGTATGGTCCATTGGGCCTGTCTTGCCTCCGGATGATGTGGGGCCGGTCGAGAGAGGTGGGTCCAGTTCGATTCTAGTTAATGAAATATGCTCGTGGCTTGACACGTGTCAAGATCGTACAGTTGTGTATGTTTGTTTTGGGAGCCAAGCAGTGTTGACCAATAAGCAGATGGAAGAGTTGACAATAGGATTGGAAAAAAGCAGGGTGAAATTTATCTTAGCGGTTAAGGGTGCGACAAAAGGACACGAGGAAGGAGACTACGGGGCGATCCCTTTAGGGTTCGAGGATCGAGTGGCCGGGAGGGGAGTCGTGATCAAGGGATGGGCCCCACAAGTTGTGATACTGAGACACAGGGCAGTGTGTGCCTTCCTAACACATTGTGGTTGGAACTCAACTTTGGAAAGTATTGTGGCTGGGGTGCCGATGATGGCATGGCCTATGGGCGCTGATCAATTTGTAAATGCGACTTTGCTTGTGGATGAACTGGATATTGCAATTAGGGTGTGTGAAGGGGATGAAACTGTGCTTGATTCAGATGACTTAGCACGATTTTTAGTCGAAGCTACGAGTGAGAAGTGGAGGGAGAGGAGGTCTCGTGCCATGGCACTGAGCAAGGCTGCACTTGATGCCATCAAAGAAGGTGGAAGTTCATTCAACAATTTGGATGGTTTTGCAACACACTTGTCTGAAAAATGTCTCATGTAAGTATCAAGATGTCACATTAATCTAAAATTTGACTATTGAATTAAATATTTTTGATGTATCTTCACTTTACAAGTCTCATAAATAATGTGAGTGGTTCACTACTTTTTCCTTTACCTTTTTAGTTCATTTTTTTTTTTTTTTTGTGACGGTTGAAAGGTGCTAATTTGTAAGGGCTGTAGGAGTTAAAATGGGACATGTTATGTTACATGCATATAGCTAGACATGGGTAGAAAGTTGTTTAAATTATTTGAAAGGTTGCTTCTAACTTTCCAAGAATTTCTTTGTTCTATTGTTTGAATTGGAGGCAAACCAACCAACCCACCCACCCCAACCCATCCCTTCCCCTTTGTCAATACTCAATTGAGAAAAGAGAAGATCAAACACATATATATTGGTCAAAATACTTTTTCAATATGGAAAATAAGCTAAGTTTTGTGGAAGAGTACAATGACATTTTAGTTCTTATATACATAGTCAAATTGTATGACATTTTCCTCTAGCCTATTAGTTTGAGGTGCAAACCAATTGAACCAAGTCAAACAATTACATGGGCACAAATGCGTATTAAGCCATAGGAAATTTCATTACAACTTGTCCTTATTTTATTTTGCTTGGGGATGTGATGAAGTAAAAAATATATAATATGAATTCACAGACTTTAATCAAACGCATATGGTGAGGGTTCTGTCTAAAAAAAGAAAATAGTTCCATCGATCCTTTTTCAGTTAATTTAATATTTCCTCCATTATAATTAAATTAATATTTTTTAAAGAAAATACATGAATTCTTATTTTAGGACACCCAAAAAAAATATGAGTAATAAATTTAAAATAAATAGAATATTTTCACAGTATAAAAATAACTCGATTTTTGTAAGAAAAAATAAGTAATTGAGTCATACTAAATAGCATAACAAATATTAAGATTTGGCAGATTAGTAATGTCAAAATATTATTAAAAAATTAAATGTATAAAGTAATAAAAAAATTAAAGAATTTGACTTCACTATTACAAATAATTATTTGCGTACAGAGAAAGTATAAGAGTTGGAACTTAGAGTTCCAACTAAATTGATGATTGAGTGCCGCAGGTGAACCGAGAATCTGTCTTGCAACATCTGCAAATTTTCTATAAACAAAATGAGGAATACGTTTCAATAAATCATTTGCTATTTGCAAGGCTTGATGCTTTTGCACTTTGTTTGTTTTCCTTAATAAAAATGCTTCGGAATTGTTTGGATTTAGTGAGATTCCAATTTCAAAATTTCTGTCAAAAATAATGGATGATTAATTGTTTAAAAATATATTAGAATTGTGATGTATGTTTGATTTTAGTTCCGATAGAAATAATTTCATGTCATGTCTTGTTTGATTAGTAATGTTATATCATTATTTTATATTATTTTTAAATTAATATAACGATTGAATGATATGATATATATATATATAGATATATATGTTAGTGAATATATATTTTTGTAAATACTAAAATTACTGAAATTGAAATTGATCGGAATGCAAACAAAGCCTTCATTTTTCAATTTTTTTCTTTACTATATTCATACTTCATTCAAGCATGTTTTTTTTTTTTTTTTTCATATACCCTGCGTAAAGAACTCACTACAAATTCTCATTCTCCAATAACACCATTTTCACTATAAATGACAATGAATTTCGAGAAACATATCAAAACACACGAGGGGTTGTATGTTTTTATTTTCCCAAAAAAAATAAACTAGTTTTTACTATTTAAAATTGTGAAAATACATTTGTTTTAACTACTTTCATATGAAAGACAATTTATTTTTAATTTTAAAATTTATTTTCAAAACCTATTTATATTTTACGTTTTTTAATGTAACTATTGAATTCATTTTCAAACCAATCAACACTTCACGTCTTTTCATTTTAAAAATATCATATAAATATATAATCAGTATATAAATATAATTAATTCAAACATAATTGTATTATTATAAAAAAAATCTAATAAAAATATTTTCAATCTTAAAAGTGACTTTGAAAATAAAATCAACGAGACACTTAATTTGCCAAAAAGAGAGTTTTTATTCATTGTCTCTCTTCTCACCAACAAAAAAAAAATTATTTGTGCCCCACTAGCATGGTGCAATGATAAAACATGCAGAAGTTTAAATGAGTATCGAGGGTTCGAATTCTTGTAGTAAGAGGAGCGTAGCGTGTTTGTTCGAACCTTCGGAGATTCCTTGCCACAATTTAGGTGAGTCCATAAGAAGAGTAGCTTATCCAAATGTTTACTTCAAGTCTATATATAAAATTTGACACATTCAAATTTACATAATGGACGAAAATAAGGAATGTCGTCTTCTCAGACATCTGGAACTTGTTTGGACCTTGGCATTGTTAATATCTAATTAATTAACCTAACATTGACCAAACAAAGACAAGTTTAAGAAGTGGACCACATTGGAATTCTTAGAGCCTAAGGTAGAGAGATTGATTGGAAAGAAATAGGTGGAAATCCTAGTGAAAATGAATGGTCCTCACTAGAAAGTCTCATTCAGTCTTGGGCAACAGGGCCAAGTAATAACTGCTTACGCTAACATGCGCCCACGGCTTTCTCATGATATTCGCATGAGAATTAGGCTCCAAGAAATACTTTTTGACCAACTTAGGGCCATTTATTTCGATATGTTTTTCCTAAAAGAATAAATGATGTAATAATGGAGTCAAAAATAGAAACGGAGGGAATGAGATCTATTTAATTTTTAAATAATAGATAAAAAATATTTTTAATTTTTTAAAAGAAATAAAAATTTAATAATTTAATAATTATATATATATATATATACACATATATAATTTATACTAATTTAAATTTTTTATGACCAGCCAACCCCTACCTCCTTCCCTGCATGTAAGAATGAATGTGTATCAGAGTTTCCAATGTTACATCATTATTATTGAAGTATCAAGGGATCCTTCTTCATTCTGTAAACTATCAGTAATAATGATTATGATTCTATAATATAACAAAATTACTGAATATTCAAATCATAATTTAATTTTGCATGAATCATGATAATATTGTAATAAAAAATAGTATTGAATACTTATGAGTATAATATGACTGACATTCAAAAAAAAATAAAAAATATAAATCACATAAATTGTGACTGTGAGCTTCCTCAACTTCGAATATACAAATGTAAATAAGCCTAAACAAGCGACTTCAACCTTAATATACAATTTTGTAAATAAAACAAACGACTTCGAACCTAATTTATAAACTCAATATTTTTTTTAAAAACTCCTTTACAGTTTTGAGTTTCACAAGAACAATGAGTAAATCCTATGACAGCCGCACAGAGAAGGAAAAGAACAACGAAAAGAAAACACACAGACACACATACAACAAAAAAATTTAGTAGTTTGTGTGTAACTGCATTTAAAGAAAAAAAACACAAAAAATTAGTATTTTGTTTTTATTTATTTATTTATTTTTATTTTTTTTGGATGGTAAGAGTGGAAACACATAAGTAACAAAGACGATTTCTAAAAAAGGGGAAGGATTTCAAATGATGGAGTAGAGTACCGAGCAACAAATTTGCCAAGTTGTTTGTTGTTATAACTTGGTGAAAGCGTCAGCACATTCATACAAGTCTTATAAATGGTACATTCATAGTATGTTTATGATACCAAATATTTTATTTGAACAAAAAATAATACTTGACACAACATTTAGGGATGACAATAAAGTAAATTAGTCAAAATTCGTGACCCGTCCCACCAAGATTTCTAAGAACTCGAGACCTATTCCTTCCCAAACCCATCGTTTTCGAGTTAAACTCACTTTATCATTTTAAATATATTAAAAAATATATATTTTTTTAAAATAACACCAATAATTTTTTAAAAAAAATATATTTTAAAAATATAATATTACATATTATATATATATATATATTAAAATAAAAAATAAATTAATTAATTAAAAAGAACGAGTTTAAGATGGGACGAATTTAAAAATAAAAAATAAGGCCCATCTCAAATTAATTTATTTAAAAATCTGTCCAAATAGAGCATTCGGGATCTACATATGACTCATTGTCAATCCCCACCAACACCCAATATGTGTAATTTAGATTCAATCATTTACCATGGGTGCGTTTGCGTAAAACTTTCAGGTGGCTTAAGCCGCTTCAGAGCAATACCCTTAGCTGAGTTTGGCCTTATCTTGGGGATAGGGATTTCAAAGATCGAGACAGCCAACATTGTAGCAGAGAAAATTGTCACCCTAATATTGACCTTATGGTTATCAAAGATGGCCACTGAATTAGCATGTTCACATTTCATGATTTTACTAGAAACATTGAGCACTAACACTAGTATCAAACAATTAAAATATGCAACCTTTTATATATATATATATTGAACTAAGAAAGCTTTGGTCAGGTGGCAACATATATATATATATATATATATTATAATTATTTGTTGATAATTAATTATTATAAATTATTAGTTGATAATTATTTACTCCGTATCTTGTTAACTTCTTGGTTGATATCAATTTACTCTAAAACTGCCCCCCAACACCTAGGGCGGTTTTAAGGGTAAAATGTTATCAACCAAGAAGTTAACAATTAATACCGAGTAAATAATTATCTACTAATAATTTATAATAATTAATTTTCCATTTTATCCCATCTCAACCTATGAGCAATTCCAACAATCCAACAGAGCAAAAAAGGAAGCACACTATATATACTTTTGAGAAACAAGAAAGTTGAATTCATATTACAAACTTTGAGAAGAAGAAAAGTTTGAGGAAGAATTTCTTACAAACTCCAAACCATACAAATCTTGGTCGTAATATACAGAACAAGACTATATTATATCATATTCTGCTCAAATAAAAAGGAAACTTCATGCCAAGAAATGAAAATAACACACTTAATATCATCATAGTCTACATAGTTTAAAAGCAAACAGATTTACAAACTAGAAAACTGAATGGCTATGCCATTTATTTCTACACTTGATATCCATCGATTCATCTTAATAATGCTGTTGCTTCCTTACTTCCCAAGAATGGATTTAATCCACCAAATCCCTTTAGTGTCCTTAGGTGCACCCTCACTTTCCGGTGGAGTATCAGATTGAGGTGTTTTGTGCAGCTTGCTCACATCATATCCCTCTTCTTTGGCCTTCTCCACAAGCTGATTGTAGATCTCCTCATCAAGCCGAGGCTGCCTGCTCAGAATCTGTAAAACAAACAAAACCAAGAAAATTGCACACAATATGATCAGTTTCACAGTGAGAGCGTGTGAAGTCACCAAAGTACTAATACACAAGACTCTTTGAATTGTGATCACACAATTTAATGAGTGCACTTTTGAACTGAAATCCACATTTGAGCTCAATTGACTCTCTCTCTCTTTCATTTAATATGTGCACAATTATTATTCATAAATGTATTCTTTCACTATGAAATTGATTTCAACAAAAAAAAATAAAAATCCAAGATTCAGAAGAATTGACGTGTTCACCTGCACAAAACTCTTAATGATCTAAAACCCCTCAAGAATTACCAACAACCAAAGGATAACAAGAAAACAACAAGTCAAAAACCCAAAAGAAACCACTCAAAATTATCATAAAACTACCAATGAACATCATAAAACTAAAATTGAAAAAAAAACATACAACATACAAACAAGATTTATAGAAACATACCCAAAGATACCTCCTGGAGGGCTGACCAATCAAAGCATACTGATAATCCCCATCAATGTGCAAAACCCAATAGTCCCCAGTGACTGGAATTATAGGCAGAAAAGGGGGCACATAGAATCTGACTTTAAGCTTGGCCTCATCACTGTTGGCATCAGCCTTGTAAGCAGTGCCTTCAATGAAACCCCTCTTTCCATCAGTCCAAGTCTCATTCAAAACATGAACAGTGCCATCAGGATTGAGAGTGTAAGTAGCCCTTGTGTCCACACCACTCTTGGGCTGAAATCTTGATGGGAATGAAGCTATTTCATACCACCTCCCCATATATCTCTCTATGTCCAAACCCTTCACCACTTCCATCTCTTTCTTCGCCATTTTTTGCCAACCAAAAATCAGAAATCTCAAGTTTATCAGCCTTTTGGTGTGCCTGTGTGTAGAGGGTGACCTATCTTTTGGAGGTTTTTTTTTATTTTTTCTTTTTAATTTTCCGTTTCTTGATAAGGTGTTACTGGATTGGGGTTTTGAGATAAAAATGTGATAGGGATAACGTGGAAAGTTTAAAGCCTAACGCGTGTACTAGCTGGAGATTCTTGAAAATGCGAGAATAAATGAGGCGTTACTAGAATATATGTTTGTGTGTTGGTTAATATTGATATTTGCCTTGGGTGGAAAAGAACGAAATTGAGTGGATGGATAAAATATAATATCTTCATATCGAGATTTTTTATGTATTTTTTATAAATAGTAGTTTTAAAAAAATTATTAATGTAATAATATATTTATAAATTTTATTTTATTTTATTATTATAAAATACTTTAAACTAAGTTGATTTTTTATTTTTTTTAATACATATATCTCTCACATAAACACATTACTTTTATAAAATAAATAAAATTTTTGTTTTGATATATTCTCAGCTTAATCGTAAATTTCAATGATGAATTTTGTTGTGTAATTATAATTTTATTTAATTTTATTAATTTATCATTCAAATAATATCTAAATTATGAATTTTAATAGCGTATGATTCTTAAATTCTGAAACTAATTAAAGTATGTTGAAAACGTTTTTAGTATTTTTCCTCATTCATGAAATCAGCGCATACTCGTACCACTTGACAGTTTTAAGCATACGTTTGAATCCCACCAATCACTCATTAATTTCCCTTCATGTCCTCATTTAGTTTCTATAAATTCCAAATTAGTAGTACCATGAAAGACCTGCGTTGCATTATTTTAAGCTTAACAGTTTGCGCTCCTGTCAAATTCTTAGTTTGTTTTTAAACTAAGCAAGCTCCATAAAAATATTGTCTGAGTAGCAACTCCAAAAAAAAATTAAATTAATACAAATTTTATATAAAAAATTATTATATTTTAAAAAAATTCTCCCAAAAAAAAAATAAAAGATAAAAAAAAATATTTTTTAATTTATTATTATTTTTAAAAAATAAATCTCGATCTTTAGATATTTATTATTTAACTCCGTCTCTAATGTATTAAGATTCACTTCATGTATATTTATAAGATATTTTCATATTCGAAAACCTTTTATTGTTTTATGGTAATATAAGATGTCGTGTATCTGATTCTTTTTAACATACAATTTTGGTTTAGTTTGGTAATTAAAGAAAATAAAGAGAGCAAAGGTAGACATCGAAATCTGACATTTATGTTTCTAAATGCAAATGTCATTAAATGAATTGAAAAAATAATTAAGATTGCATTTTGAGGAAAGGATTTGTGTTTTGACAAGAAAATTTATTGAAATATTTTTAAATAACTTCTTATAATATGAATTTAAAATTTATCATAATAATTCAAATATTATTTTTCGGACCATGAAAGGCTAATTTGAGCTTCTAGTTGTTACTTAGATGCAATTTTTTTTTTTTTTTATGATCAAAATATCCTAATTTTATTGGACTAATGCTAAACTTTTAAAATACCCACTCCTAACACCTTGGGAGAGGGTAAATCGCGAGATATGTTTCAATTGGCTTTTGAGTTTCCAACAAAAACTGTACACTTTTACGCACAAAAAACCCAATTCACAATAATTGTATCATACTAAACTTTGATCGCAAGCTCCCACTGGCAGTACAGTGATTGTTTTATATCAAAATTCAGTCGCAAGTTCCCATCAGAATTCAAACCCCAACCTGCCAATAAAAGCGAATTTTTTTATCTAATAAATGTGAATATCTTTTGTTTTCGTCCAGACCGTGATGAGGGAAAATATCAAAAAGAAGAGAAGAAGAGGATTAGAGGAAGAAGTCCTTGAAGTGGCATTGTCCTTAATTGTTGGAGATTTTCAGTAATTGGACCTTAAATTTTGGGTATTTATTTTTAAAATAAAAGAGTTGAAAAATGGTTTTTAAACTTTCAGAATGCATAATAATATTGCAGATATTTATGCCTAAAGCCTCTCCTCGTTCTGTTTATCATTTATTTACCTTTTTCTTTATTATTGTCTTTTTCTCTGCGTTTGGCAAGCAAAGGTGCAAGTGCTTTTACTGTTTCTTTCTATTTCAGTCTCTCATTTTTTTCTCGACTTTTCATTCCGTCACATTTTCAGGTTTTGTTTACTGGGTATGTGATGATGGTATGATTTTATGTTTTTTTTTTTTTTTTTTATTGTTAATCTCAAATGAAATTGCGTGTATGGTTTTATTAAAACTTAATTTTAAATTACAATTTTATTAAGTAAAATAAAGGTATAATTTTAAAACGATTTCCATGGAAAAAAAATAATTAAGTAAAAAGTTAAGAAAATATTTTTCATAATATTAACAGAACGTTATAGTTTAAAAGTCAGCTTTTATGGGAAAAGCATTAAAATAATTAACTTTAAAAAGATAAAATATCAAATTTAAGCAATAAGTGTCGTTTAACAATTTTAAAATGTGACCCGTTTGAATTACCCATTGAACTAGAAACAGGTTCCATAAATCTTATTAGAAATTAGTTTAACTCCCGGTTTTCTTCCTTAGTCTGAGAATGAGGTTGTCGTTGTTCTGTGTATCTGCTGAGAAACTGAGCTAACACCTGATATCGCCACAGCAAATTTCACCCTTCTCCAGTTCCAGGTTACGAAAACATGAAACCCTTCATCGAGGCTGTGACGATTTGTCTGTATTTTTATGAAGAAGAAGAGCAAATCCGTATCTTGGCTTGGCGAGATCAGACTGTGTTTGAGATGGGTTTAGCTGAGTTTTTTTACTCGTTGATTCGTATCATTTTAGGCAGCTGATTTCTGCAGCCATGGCGGACTTGGCCATTGTTTTTCTGATTATGTATGTTAAGTCTGAGCCTCCCACTTCTTGTAACTTTTTTTTTTCTTTTTGCATTTTTAACACTTGTAATTTTTATTTTCTTTTTGACTATGAAGCCATAATTTGTTGAAGATGCAGGAATCGTAAAATAATTCGATATTATAAGGAATTATTTAAAAATTATTCCTGCATTTTTTAAATAATTATTTTTTATGAAAGTGATGGAATCATCAAGTATTCTTCCTTTTTGAACATTTTAGATTGAATTTATTTAGATTATTGTACATATTCAACAAATGAGAAATGCTAGAGCCTAATTTTTATTTATATTCATCAAATTACCAAATTTCATTTATTTAAAAATAATACCAGATTCCCCAAAAGAAAAATCCACCGGCACTTTTCAAAATGAAAAAGCCTACAAGAAAACGAGGCTCAGATCTGTTGATTTATGAACAGGCAAATATAATGCGGGGACGCCATGGCTGCAGAATCACCGGTTGCATGCGATTAAAGGGAATTAAAAAAAGAAAAAGAAAACCAAAGATCACAAACCAAATATATATGTATTTATGTAAAAAAATTTTAAAATATCTTTTTTTAAAAAATATATATTTTAAATATTTTTAAAATTATAAAAAGAATTTAACGGTCCAATGCGGATCTAACATTCCAAATTTTTAAAAAACTTGATGAAGCGAGTCTCGATAATTTGACAATTTTATGCTATTACCATATTTAAAATTAATTTATATGCAAGTTGGTGTTTCATCGTTATTTCACATTATATATAAACATTAATTATATAAAATATTTTTTTAAATAAATATTTAATTATAAATTACATGCACTTAGTCAAAGTAAAATAGGTAATGAAACTCGAATTAAAATAAAAAATTTAAAATAATAATAAACAGGTCAAGTTATGCTAAAATAATTGACCCACTTGAATAGATATTTAAAATTCAAATTTTCTTTAGAACAAACTATTCAAGTTTACAAGAAGTTGGAAATTAAGGAAATGCTTATTACATTTACGATAATCACCTTGCATTTTCATGAATAATCAACATACTGTACATATATATTTATATATACTTATCGTCCTGCAGTATCCTATTGTATTCGTATTTTTACATTTGTATATGTGCAACACGATGTATCTATAATCCACATCATCTCTTACAATTGAACATATACATTTATTTCATACACTTCCCAAAATTGCTTGAATATACATTTAAATCAATTTTCACATTCTTTGCCATTCTTGCAAATTTGTTAGTTTAAAAGAAAACTAGCTTGTACTAAAAGTGCAATTATCATCAGCTTAGCCCACTATTAAGTTCGATTTTACAAGAGTATTTGCAGACAACAATAATTGAAGTTAGAATTCAGAAATCGGAAAGTATTTCATTTTTATTGTATGATTGGTGTCATTTTGTCCTCTCAAACTATGAAAATATACATTTCAACCTCTTCAAAAAAACAAAAAAGTGCTTTCTGATTTAATCCCTCTGTTTAATTCATTTAAAAAATATTAAAAATAAATTAAATTTTATTTGTATTTAATAATATTAAAACATCTAAATTTAATTAGACTAAAATAGTGTAATGTAGCTCTAAAACTTGTCAGAAAATCTTGCTCTTACCTAACATTTTACTGAATTGCTTGTGTTTAACCTCTTAATTCATGGACAAATAGTTTGTAATTAAGCCATAATTAATATGGCTGCCATTTCAGGTTTGAAGACAAAAATTGTTATTAATAAATTTGAAAAAAGTCAAAAAATAAATATCCAACAATTTCCAGAAATGTGAATATAAAAAATAATAATGAGGCTCAGATCTGTTTAAGGACGGACAAGAGAAACACCACCACGCCATGGCTGCGAAACCACTGGTTGCATGCGAGATAAGAGAGCACAGCAGCCCTCAAATCTCATATGCCATCCGGGTCGCCCCACCAAGATACGGGCCGGGTTTCCCCCCATTATCCGGATTAAAAGCTCAGAAGAATCAAGAAACATCATCACAGCCCCACAGCTTAAGGATTTGTTTGGATCAGTGGACGAAGGGGACTAAATCAGTCCCAGAAAAGAAGATCCCATTTCTCTCTCTCTCTCTTTCTCTTGTTGTGTGTGTTTGTATATGGAAATAGTTATATGTACGCATATAAATATATAAATAAATTAGAAAAGGGTTGTTGGATTTTTTGTTAATGGAGAAATCACAGGCAAAGAGAGAGGGGCAACAACCCTTGAAGAATTCCCAAATCTTCCCTCTTGCCTCATTCTTCTCTTCTGAGCTTTTTTCTGCCCTGGTAATTTCTGTCAATTGTTTTCCTTTTGTCCCCCATTTGGACCACTTTTATGCTGCTCTACGAATTGAAAGCGGGTCCAATAAGCGAGGGTATTATGGTAATTAGACTTTCTCATTACAGTGTTTTTACTTTTTACACTATGGTCTCGTTTGCTGTGCCGAATGTAATTAGATACTTGTATAGGAATAGAATTTGTGATTGTTTTGGGGGGTCATTTATATAATTTAATTTAATTTTGTGGTTGAATGGTTTAAACTAGATAGGAGACAAATAAGGGTACCGATTGTAATTTGACAATTAGACCCTTAAGACTTTTTTTTTTGCTTATTGATTTTCTTATATAATTTTATTCCTCTTTCGTCGTCTCCTTCAACTTCACTTGATCAATTCCAGCACCACTAAAATGGGTAGGATGTCACTGTCTTGATTTTTTAAAGGTCAAAATTGTCTTTTAACCCTTATAAGGTCCATAAAATGTCTTACCACACCTCTTTGACATGATCTTTTATCAAGCTGGATGGTATTTACCATTGTCCCAATATTTTATCATGAGACTTTGTCGATGAAACCAAATTTTGATTGTGTTGGATCCTGCAAACCAAACAAGGCCTATGAAATCAAATGAGAAGAGGCAAAAATAGAATGACTTTTCCTATAGGGGTAAAAGGGGTATATTGTATTAGATTTTTTATTAAATATTGAATTATGCTCAATTTTTATTTTTTTTTGAAGAATTAGGGAACAATCAATATCCTATTATAAAAAAAAAATCACCACCTCAAAAGATAAATTCCGAAATAAGTTACAATAAATTTATTAATTTGGAGTGAATATTGGCATAGTTATTGAGCTCTTTTGATGAAGTGAATACTATTTTCTTAAATAAATAGTTTTGAAGGACAGCATTCATTAGACTATATTTTACTAAAATCGAAAAAATAAAAAAAAATTATGTACTTTAATGATAATATTTAGTTAATTAGTCATCATGATAGCTGATAATAATTGATTATACAAATTATAATAATGGTTTATGCAAATTAATTATTAAATATTGACATGACGTACTGAAATAAATAAATATATATATCACAAATTTCAGTGAGCGAACAAAATTTTGTCCAAGATCCTACTCCTTAAAACTGTCATCTAAAAGGGCTTTGTTGCGAATTTACTAAAATCAAACAGTAAAGGGTTTATAACTTTTCCATTTTTATATTTTTAAAAAATAAAACTATATAAGGTACTTGCTGAAATAATAATACAGCCAAGATCCATGAATCCAATAGAATAAAAGATTCATGATAACTCCCTAAATGGATCAAGAAAATAAATAGAAATGATGAAAAATATAGCAAATTAATGAAAAATAATTTTACAAGTGAATAAAAAAGATTCATGAAAAAAAATAGATCAAGAAAATAAAGAAAAAGATAGAAAATTAAAAAAAAATGATTAAAATTTTGCATACCATATCAAGAAGATCCAAAAATAATTAAAGAAAATGAGGCTCAGATCTGTTGATTTATGAACAGGCAAAGAGACTGCCACCACGCCATGGCTGCAGAATCACCGGTTGCTAGCAATTAAAGTAAAAAAAGAACTTCCCCCAAAATCGCAGGCCATCCGGGTCGCCCCGCCAAGATACGGGTGGGGTTGTCTAAATGCCCGATTCATCAGCTCAGAAAGAATCAAGAATCATCATCACAGCCCCATTTATAATGTATGGATATAGATAACAGACAGACTGGAAATCATGGCGTATGCCCATGGGCATCAACCCTTCAAAAACGCGCACACACACACACAGAGCTGATTAGTTCAACATTGGCTGTTCTTTCTCTTGCTTCAAGGGCTGTTAGTTTATTTTTTCCGAGTAAATTGAAGAAATCATGGGGTGTATACAGAGAGGGGCAACCACCCTTTTGGAATTCCCATATATCTCTCTGCAATCCTCATTCTTCCTCTTCTGAGCTGATGATATTGGTTCTTGAATTAGTGGGATTCACTAATGTGGTGGTGGTCTTGGATTTTTGTTTCCTTATTTGCCCCTCCTTTGACCGTGGTTTTATGGGTTGTTGCACAAAACTCAAAGGTGTAAATGAAACCAATCGAATAGATCGCATTTTAATTTAATTTTTTATGAAATTTTATTTTGTTTTATATTTAAATTTAATTTTATAATTAATTAAATTGAATTTGAACAATAAATATGTTAAATTATTTGATTTTTTATATATTTTTTTATTTTTATATTAATTTAAGATAAATTTGAATATAATTTTAAATTTTATTAAAATAAAAAATATATATTTAAATTTAATTTTTTAAATTAATGAAAATTTTTGTTAAGCTTGGTGTTTTGGAATTTTTCCTTATTTACCTTTCTGACTGTGGTTTTAGGGGCCTCGGGAAGAGTTGAGGTGGCAGGCAGGAGGGCGCCGCGGCCTTGCTCGACCTCTCAGAAATTAAAAAGCTGGAACGCAGATTGTGTGGAGTTTAGCATGCAGGGTGTTTTGGTAATTTCGTATGTTCTTCTTTATCCCTCATTAGTCTTGTTCTTTGGATTAAACGACACTTTACCCTACAATTTCACATTCCTCCAAACAACCCCCCACCCCCCTCAACTATAAAACTGAACAATGAACACCTTGCGAATTTTAATAAAATATTATAATTTAATTAAATAATTTTTAAAATATTATAAAATAAGTGCGATTTAAATTTTTATGATGAAACATTAAATGGGATTTTTGTCAAATTATTATAATTTAATAAAATAATTATTAAAATACCATAAAATATTTTGATTTTAGGAATTTATAGCAAAGCGTTATTTTAGATGACGTTTTCATTTATTTATTTTTTTAATTGTTAAAAAAAGCGTTATTTGGGGTAACGCTTTCAACATGACATATGGAAAGCGTTACCCCCAATAACGCCTTTACCTATCTGTCAATTAATGCATTAATAAAGAATACCATCTATCAATTAATGCATTAATAAAGAATTCAGAATCTGCCAAAATAAACGTTTTCCAGATTCTGCCAAAATAATTAAAGAAAGAATGCTTTCCAGGATTTCCAAAGAAAGCATTACCCCCGGTAACGCTTTCTTTGTAACTTTTCAGGAATCTGCAGAATCTGTATCTGTCAATTAATGCAGACATCAATCAATGAAACTTTGACCGGATTTGAAAGGAAGGCGTTATACGCGGTAATGCTTTTCTTGTTGTACAATTTTTTTTTTAAATTTTGTTGTACTATGAATTATTTTACCAGCCTTTTTTTTCACGGGTTCACAGATTCACGGGTTTTCTTTTCTTCTTCACTCCTTCTTCTTCTACTCATTTTTAACTATTTATCTTCTCCCAACTTTCTTTCTTCATCTTCCTCTTCTTCTTATTTCAATCTTTTGTTCCTATTTTCTTTCTTCACCAACCAAGCGAGGCGGCGACAACAACGATAGCAGCGACGGGGTGGCAACAACGACGACAACGATCAAATTAAAAAGGTAATTATTATTTTTTTAATATTATCATTTGTAAATTAGTTATTTAAGTATTAGTTTTTTTAAATTATTTAATTGAGTATGCATTATATTTTGAAATTCAGATGTTAGAAATTATTTTATTGTTAATTTAAATATTAGAGAGATAACAATAATTTTTTTTATTAATCCTTGTTTTGTTTGATTTGATAATATGTTATATTAACAATTTATTCATGTTGGAACTAATTAAAACACCAATAACAATTAAAAATAATACTCTGTAGGTACATTATAAAAATAAAATGTACATCAAAAGCTTTTCTGTTAAAAAATATATATTAAAAATTTAATTTTATTATGAAATATAATATTTTAATTAATTATTAATAATTGTAGATAGTGAATAAAATATCCTGGCATCCTGGGGTTGAAGGTATGTGTCTAATTTCTAATCGACATCCTGGCATCCTTCGAGCAGTTGAGAGTGTACCTGACTTCACACTTTCTCGTGGTGTGCATCGATTTTGCTTGAGGCACATATGCTCAAACTTCAACAATCATTTCAAAAATATACAATTGAGGAACTTATGTTATAGAGCTGGTACTACATATCAAATAAGTAAGTTTGAGAAGGCTCTTGAGGAGATTAAAAGCATTAAGCTACAAGCATTTACATACTTGACAGAGATTGACAAGAAAAAATGGGCATTTGCTCATGATGGAGGGTGGCGAGACGGACTTCTAACCACCAACATGTCTGAATGCATCAATGGAGTATTAAAAGGTGCTCGTCGTCTTCCACTCACAACTATAGTGGATATAACATTTCATCGATGTGCTCAATTTTTCCATAAACGGGTGCTGAAGGCAGATAGGATGATGCAAAATAATCAAATATGGACTGATTATGCATATAAGAAATACAAGCATTGGGAGGCACACTCATTACATCATATTGTAATCATATTTGACCATAATTAGCAGTCAGCTTCCGTTATCACACAAATGCACCATGGAAGTGGATATGGGGGTCATAGACACGTTGTGAATTTAATGTTAAGGAATTGTACATGTGGCAAATAGAAGTTGTTTGGGATTCCGTGCTCTCATGCTCAGAAGGTGTGTGCTACTTACAATCTTAACTCTGCAGTGCTCGTAAAATCCTATTACAACATACAGAGTTATAAACAAACATATATTGGTGTATTTAAGCCATACATGGATGAAAATTATTGGGACACACCTGATTTTGAGTTATATCATGATAGCACTTTACGAGTTATTCCTAATCGAGGCAGAAATTGAACTTCTCGCATCCTAAATGAAATGGATTGGGCACAAACTCGTGCGAGACAACAAGTTCATAGAGAACAAGCCCGCCAACAACAATGTTCAATACAGTCTCAGTTATGAACTTTGCTCCATTTTAGGGTTGACTCATTGTACAAATTAAAATTTGTATTAACATGTTATTAAATTAAGGTTTTTAATGTCAAATATTTGTAATGCACTTATTTTTATTATTCATGATTGGAATGATCATAATACTCATTTTCAAAGTATTTATCATGCAGTTAATTGATGTAATTATTTGTAATTGTGGTTAGAATAATCAGAATACTAATTGGTAAACACTTATTCTCATTACATATGTATTATTTATATTTGAATTATGTCATAAGTTTATTATTACTTTCATGGTTTCATTAATATAAAATATTCTAACTTGCAGGATGGATTTGACACAAGCATATGGGCCACGTGATCCAAGTTTGTTATCTATGCAGTCACAGCATAGATCTGAGATTGTGATGACAGGGACGATTGATGAGATATTACATGGGAGACGGGCTAATGGTCGTTTTTGGCAGCTATTTGATCAGGTGCACCCACATGCATGCGTGCTTACTATATTACATCATATGGGATTTTATGGTGTGTATAGATATGGACGTTTCATTGCTGATTTTCACTTAATTACCGCTTTGGTGGAGAGATGGCGCTGAGAGACACATACTTTTCATTTTCAAGTAGGCAAGGCTACAATTATATTACAGGATGTTGCAGTTATTTGGGGCCTTCCTATTGATGGTCGTCTAGTCACTGGTGTAGATCACGAGATGTCTATACCACAGTGGGTGCAGTACTGTGAGGTTACTTTAGGATTTCATCCTGCGCCCGAGCATTTTAAGGGGACACGTCTGTATACCACCGCCCTCGCACAACATATGAGACAGCATCCTGTGACTGATGACAGTGATGAGGAGCATGTACACCAGTATGCCCGTGCATGTGCATTCATATTATTTGGTGCTGTTATGTGTCCTGATTCATCAGGAAATCCATTCCCGTTACTTTATCTACCAAAATTTGAGAATGTTGATGAAGTTAGTGGGTACAACTGGGGTAGTGTTGTATTGGCTTTTTTATATCGTGAGTTGTGTACAGCATGCTCCAAAACAAAATGCAATATTGGTGGTGCATTACAATTATTACAGGTAAAATTAATACATATTTATTTTATAATTTAATACATCTTTATCATATTTTGTATTGATGTGAATTTCAATTCTTCAAGATTTGGGCGTGGTCTAGGATAACGCCTATTACACCTGTTGTTCTAGAATCACGTGTAGATTTAGAGCCCTGGGAAATTGATTTAGAGCATGTACTTCCTAATCCTCCCTATGGTGCACGGTAAAAAAATTTAATTATTACTTTTTTGTATATTTATTTTTTTATTATGTTAATGTAAATAAATAATTACAGGTGGAATACGGCGATAACTTATGGTCATACTACTCGATATTCTGTGTGCATCTTTCGAGAGATGTTTGATGCTATGATGCCACACCAGATCAACAAACTTATAATGAAGTTTTATTTGCCATCACCCGCAATATATTATTAATATCTATTTTTCTTTTTTATAGTTCATTTGGCAACCATATGATATGACTTCTCAATACATTACTGAGTTGCCACCATATTGTAGTCCCCAACTTTGGACGTCCATATGTCCATTGATCTTCTATGTGCGAGTTGAGATGCACCATCCTGAGAGGGTTCTTCGACAGTTTGGGATGCTACAAAACATCCCTCCATTTCCACAGGATCGTGACACAAATTTGCATAGATTTGACCGTAGGGGGTATATAGGATTTGACTGGAAAGCTCATCACATAAAGTACATTAGTGCATGGATTAGAAGATTTGAGACTATTGTGCGTAGACCACTCATTAGAGATACAGTCACTAGAGATGATGGATATGATGAGTGGTATGACAGAGTTACACGTCATTTTATATCGCCTGCCAATAGAGTTCAGACTACAGGCTATCAAGTTGGGGATGCATCTTTGATGCAATTTTTGGTACGTAAATTGATATTTCATATATTTATATTTTTGAGTTATTTTATATCATATATATTTATATTGTGAATTTTTATATGTATTTTAGGCTGATCAGTTGACATCTCTTAGTATAAGTGCTCGGATGAGGCCCCTTGAGGATTTGACTGCAGCTAATTCATTATTGGAGCGATATATTTCTGTTGGTAAGCAGGCCGCAACCCTCCTCGTCAGCCGAGATTTGCCTTCGAAACAACCACAACCACCAAATAATACACAGACTATGATAAATAGGAGAAGGAGGGGCCGTACTCAAAGGTCCAGTAGCTCAGTAGAGGTAGATACCACCAGTCGGACTCAGATACCTCCTTTCACCGGCCATGCTTCAACATCATATCACTGTCCTCTAGCAGCAGATGTAGTCGGGCCTTCTACATTGCTTGTCTCTTCTGATGATGTTTATAGGTCAGTTCCAGTATCAGATGATTATTTTCCTTTCACTCCTTATGATCCGACAGCGTATACGTACTCGCACGTACAACTTAATCTTGGCTTGGGATTGATGCCTAAAAATGTATCACGTCCGGAGTTTAATATCTCTCCTGTTCCATTCCCTCCAATGACATCAATGTATCGAGATCATATCCATAATACCTCTTCATCGAGTTATCATAATACATATGTAGATGATAATTCGCAAACTAATGAGATATCACAGTATTTTGATACTATTGCACAGAATAGGAGAGAGAGAGCTAGAAGGCATAGGAATAGGTGACCACATGGTTGTGATACTGACGAACGTTACTGATTATTGTATATAATATATTTAATTTTATTACTCAATTTATTTATATAATAATTTTTTAAATTGTTATTTAATTTTTATTTAAAAATCTAACTTTTATATTTACATAAATACTAAATACACATAATATGAATAAATTATAAATATACACAATTGGCGTATCATGTATATATATATATATATATTAATTATTTTATTTATATATATATATATAAAAAGTTAAGAATTTGAAAGCGTTATTTCAAGTAACGCTTTTAAATTCGTCTGACTTTGAATAAAAAATAAATGTTTGAAAGCGTTATTTGTAATAACACTTTACTATAATTCGGTGATTTTCTTTCATTATACGGTATTTTAACAAATATTTTAATAAATTATAATATTTTACTAAAAAAACCAACATTAAATGGTATAATATTTTTTATTTTTTCAAATCATTTAAAGAGGTTATCCCAATTAATACTTTGACTAAAGCATTATCAGAGATAACGACATATCAAAGCATTAATTCGAATAACACTCAAGCAAATTGGACTTTGCCAAAGCGTTGCATAGTGCCAAATGTGATGGAAAACCAAAATATTTTCGGCCATACATTGATCATCAAATATGCCAAAAACCAATTAGACGGCCAACAAAATTCATTCTTTAATTAATTATCAATTAATTATCATGTAATTTTATTTTAAATGGAAAGTTTTTAGAATAATTTAATTTTGTATAGGTTTTATATTTTTAAAAAATTAAAAAGTGATTTTCAAACAAAATGACCAAAATTTGTTTTTTTTTTTTATTTCAACAAACGTGCCATCTTTTACAGGATAGAAAAAATATCTAAATTACGTTTATTTTTATATATAAATATATTTCCGATATCATAAATTTATGATTACAATTTCCTTTTTGAATACTCTTGAAATAAAATCTATTTTTTTAAATTGAAAATTCTTTTCTTATAAAGCAGCCTCTCACTTAAATAAATATTATAACATGATTAATTCTTGAACATTATTGTATGGATAATTTTATAAATATATTCAGAATTATATTATTTTAATTATCATATGAAGCTTCATATCAAATCAAATTAGATAAATCAAGAAAGTATAATATTAAGTCTTAGGAGTGAAATTGAAATACTCCCACAATCTATTTTTTTTTTACATGATTTCTTTTTTGACTCCTCTATCACCTACAGTAATTGGATATAGTATCTCTAAAAGCATTTAGATATTCTACCAAAACAAAAATTGTCCTAAAATATTCCATTTTTCATAAGGCAGTCAATTAAAAAATTTACAGTAAAAAAATATATTCCATAGTTCATAAGAAGATTAAATTATTGAATTGCCAAATTTGTATCCCAAAAGATAAGACTTCAAATAAATCAATATTTAAAACCAAAAGTTTATGTCACCTACAATAGAGTGAATTATTGAAATACATGTAACAAATTTTTAAATAAAATTCTATTTTTCTAAAATATTGGTGGGAATTTTTAACACCGCAAGCTCAATGCTTTGTTATTAATAGAGATGATAATAGATCGGCTTTAAATTCGACCCCGTAACAAATTCATCCCGATTAGAGCGAGTTCGAACCTGTCTAATGGATTTAAAACGGACAACGAATTTTAATTTTTTAAACCCGATTGAATTCGATGCAGATAACTGATCCTATTAAATTCGCCCCATATTTTATTTAATATATATTATTAAGATTTGTACGGCCAATAAAGTAGAAAAAAAATTATATTTGAAATATTTTTTGCTTGATTTAGAAATTATAAATAAATATTAATAACTGAAAATTATCTTCATATATTTATTATATTTTTTTAAAAATATAATATAAGATTAATTTAATAATTTAAAAAATTTGACCAGTCGGATTTTATGTCCGAAGCGAAATGAGTGTAAGGTTTAATTTTCATTTATAGGGCGAGTTTTGAGTTTGTCTAGAGTCATTTCAAATCGCCCCATTAACATCACTCCTTTGACATCCTAATCAGGACTCAACCGCCGTAACCCAAATTAATAAAAAAGAAATTAATATCGAAAACCCAAAAAAACAAGAAAAGAGAAAAGAAATACAAAATGAGGCTCAGATCTACAACTTTCTGAACAGGCAAAGAGAATCCAACCACGCCATGGCTGCAGAATCACCGGTTGCTTGCGAAAACCCGCAAGCCATCCGGGTCGCCCCGCCAAGATACGGGCCGGGTAATCTCATTGCCCGATTCACCAGCTCAGATAGAGAATCAAGAAAAAGCATCACAGCCCCAGCAAAGTTCCAAGTCCAGATGATGATAATAATAATAATAATAATAATAACGTACAGAGTACAGACAGCCAAGAAAGAGTCATAAGCCATATGCAAAAAGGGCATCAGCCCTTTAAAACACAATCAAACAAACACAAACGCAAACTCTGTGTTTGTGTGAATGGAAGTACAAAATCCAGTTTCATTTTCTTGTTTTCTTCAAGGGCTGTTGATTTTTTTTCTTAATTAAACTGAAGAAATCATGGGGAGTGTAGAGAGAGAGAGAGAGGGGCAACCACCCTTTAAGAATTCCCATATGCCTCTCTGTAAACCCTCATTCTTCCCATTTGAGCTGATGTTGATTCTTGACTCAGTACTCTACAGTGGGTACTGATGAATACTGATCTTTGTAACCCTCATTCTTGTCCGCCATTATTGTCCCTTGTTTTTCCCCTCCTTTGACAGTGGTTTTACGGATGCCTCGAATGGGGGTTGAGGTGGCAGACAAGAGTGGCAGCCTAGGTCCTCGCCATAGATTGGCTGTGTGGTCGGTGGTGTTGTACACGAGATAGATTAAAAAAACTCACAACTGAATTGCTCTATGATAGACTTCATTATATGCTTTATTTTTAAAAGAAAAATTTATATGAGAATGTTGAATAGTCAATTACTTTTATTTTACAGATATATGAATAGAAATACAAATAATTCAATCTTGAAATTTTTTAGATTGTTCACTTTTAAAATATCTACAATTATGTGTGTGCATATTTTCAAATTAATGTATAAATATTAAAATTATTTAACAGCTACCTATAATAATTTAGAATTAAAATAATTTATTAAACATTTTTTTTGTTTTGCATAGTAAATTAAATCTAAAATTCAACTATATTATTTTATAGTTGGTTAGTTATTAAATGCAAATAGAGTTTGATATTTTTTATATTTTTCTCAAATATATTGGAAAGAAGAATAAAAGTAGAAAATAAAATATATTTCTTGAGTAAAGGTGGCAAAGTGCATATATTTTATAGTTTGAGGGAGCAGAGTGATACCAAATATGTATAGTTGAAAAGGGCAGCTCAATAATATTCCATAATTTAGTATACGTTATTATATTTATTCAGGATAATATATTTTTGAAGAATAATATTTTATTTTAATAAATATTTCTAATATTTTAAAAATATTCTAAAAATTATTTAGAAGTTGTTTTATAAGTATATAATCCAATAATTATTAATGGAATATCATATAAGTTAAAAATTGAAATTCTAACAATTTTACAAATTTAAATTAATTATTATTAAACAATTGTATTCTAATTATATCATAATTATAAATTAAATAATAGAGAAATACATATAAAATATTTTTTGCATAATTGCAAATAAATAAATAAAATTTATATAAAAACAATATTAAAATAAACTTTATTTTTGCTCGGAATAATTTTTTATATTTTTTTATTTTATTCGCATGTCTAGAAATTTATATATTATTTATTTGTATATTTTAACTGATTTTTTAACTATAACTTTTAATAAAAATTAATAATATGTATTAAATATCGAACTTTTGTGTCTTGTATAAACTAACTAGAAATTCACCCTTCATTAATTAATAATAAATATTAGTATTTCATACTTATATTTTCAAGAAAAACTCCAAAAATGCTTTAAAACCCTTCGTTTTCTTTTCAAATATCTCCCAGGAATTTACTTTGATTTCCACATAAGATAATGGGAATTTATCCACAATAAAAATTCCCATCTTTTGAATTTTAAAAAGTGTTGCTAATTTTTAATTTTTAAAAACTCAACGGCTTGTTCAAAGGTATCTACTTGTAATAATATAAAGTTTTGGGGTGAGGAAGGAAATACTATGAGGCTCAGATCACTGTGAAAATTCCATGCAATCCAACGACGCCATGGCTGCGAAAAAATGAAAAATCACAGGGCATCCGGGTTGCCCGCCAAGATACGGCCGGGTTTTCCCGTTGCCCCATTTCTTTCAGTTTAGAGTAATCAAAAGAAATGTCATCACAGCCACCAACATTTATCATTAAAAGAAGAAGAAGAAGCCCCTTAGGGCCCAAACAAATTCAGCCCATAAAACATACGAAAAACGGCCCAGACCCAACCATATTATCGAAGCCCACTAGCATCATTACAAGGAGCTCGGCCCAAATCATATAACCAATCATTTAGTATTTCACTTTTTTTTTTTTTTTTTTTTTTTTCCAATTTATAACGCCAGATTCAGCAGAATTTTGTTAAATATATCTTCTGACCAAATTTTGTCATTGATTCTATTTCATTGTGCATTTATATTTTTGAAGTAAAATATTGATCATATGTTTTTTTTAATTATAAATTATGTTAATTATTGTCAAATTTAGAGAAACTATATACAAATTGAAATGAAATCTAAATCTTTAATTAGTTGGGAAGTGACTTATGTACAGAACAATCATTTCATTCACAAATAAAGTTCAGTCTTAAAATTTTTCGCTTATGGTTCAACCAGGGTGGGGGGGGGGGGGGGGTACCTGCCTATTTTTTAAAGTTGAGGAGGGGAAAATGTTACTTGGTGTAAAGTTTAGGGGGGCAATGCTAAATTAGATTCACATAAAAAGATTAAATAAAAACCAATGACAAAAAATTGTACCATTACAGAAACAACACAAATACATAAATTTAATGGGTGTTTTTTAACAAACAACGGAAAAAAATTCCCACAAATACTAAAATTGGTGCTCCAAATTTCGAATAAAAAAAAAAAAAGTGTCCATAGAATCAACAGACACATCTTTTAATTAATTGGACCAAATAAATAACTAACTCAAAAGAACTCAATCGACATTTAAAAAAAAAGAAAAGAAAAGGAAGATAATAGAAAAAATAAAAATAAAAATCCAGAATTCAAAAAAAATAAAAAATGAGGGGAAGTGAAAGTGAGGCTCAGATCTATGGTACTGATCAGGCAAAGAGATTTCAACCACGCCATGGCTGCAAAACCAACGGTTGCATCTGGTAGAGTAAACCCCCCCAAAACCAGATGCCATCCGGGTCGCCCCGCCAAGATACGGGTTTGTCTGTCCATTTGCCCGATCCATTAGCTCAGAAGAATCAAGAATCATCATCACAGCCCCTTCACATCATAGAGAGAGAGAGAGAGAGAGAGTCATATATATGTGTGTGTATGCGTGGGGAAGTATAGAAGGTGTTTGGTAAAGCTTGCTTAACATTGTTTCTTCAGTTTATTCAAGGGCTGTTGGTTAATGGAAGAAATCATGGGGTTAACAGAGAGGGGCAACCGCCCTTTAAGAACTCCCGTATCTCACTGTAAACCCTCATTCTTCTCTTCTGAGCTTCCATCCATCAATTCCTCGGGCCTATACATATACATATAGTAGGCGTCCAGCTTTCTTGTTTGCCCCTGGTTTTAACACATTTTTCAAGACCCGATTTTTCTATTGACAAAGGTAAAGGATACTATAGTAATTTCCTAAAATAGAAAGCAAAAGAAAAGAGAAAATTAATCAAGATTCTGATTAATTGATTCTAACATAAAAAGAGTTTAGCGACTGAGGCTCAGATCTGTTATGGGGCAAAAGAATCCGACCACGCCATGGCTGCAAGAAAATCACCGGTTGCATATAAAACACCACATGCCATCCGGGTTGCCCCGCCAAGATACGAGCCGGTTTTCTTGTTGCCCCAAATCATCAGCTCAGAGGAATCATTAGAAATATCATCACAGCCTCCTTCAGACACTTCACTGTCTTTATTATTATTATTATTATCGTTATTGCTGTCACTATGTGACAAATTGGCAACGTTGAGAAACCATTTTCACAGTCAGAAAACAAAAACAGCAACAGCAACAGAGCTTGTACCAAGAAAGAAAGAAAAAGAGAAACATGGTTCTGGCAAAGGAAGCAGTATCATTGGGTCATTCCACGGGTGGAAACGATTACTGACGACCATTGGATTACAGGGGTGGTGTTTTTTTCTCCACTCACCCCCTTGATCCAACGTTGTAGAAACTCATCCATCCAAGAATTTCCCATATCACTGGAACAGATCTATCCATCTGTCTCTGCTTTCTGTGTGTGTGTAAATGTGTATGTCTACACACACAAAAGGGTTGTTTGGTTTTTGAGAGGGGAAAATTCATGGGGTGAGAAGGAGGGGCAACCACCCTTTGAGGAACTCCAAATCCTCCCTCCACCCTCAAATCTTTTTCCTCTGAGCCTCAATCCCTAAACTGTTGTTGAGTCGAAGCTTTTGATTTATTGCTCGCCAGGGAATCTCCTTTTGCCCCCTCTTGTGGAATTGGTGTGGTGAGAGAAATTCAGGATAATCTTGTAAATTCATAAATACCATAACTTTAAGACAAAAATTATTAACCTGCCGAATTTATGGATATAGGTTAAGTTTAACATGTATAAATGGTTGAGATTGTCCGATATTCCAAGTTCGAAATCAATTTTATTTTCACTCAATGGTTTAATTCATATATATTTTTATTATATTATATAAAAAAAATTAATTAAAATATATATATAATAAAATTTAAAATCTAAATAATCACACATATGTTATCAAATGTCAAGTTAAAGATTTTTAAAAAAAATTGATTCTGATTAGTTCGATTTATTTTTTATACAATTTAATTGATTTTTGATCGATTTAATAGATTTTTATTAATTTAACTAATTTTTTTATTTTTTTTATTTTTTATAAAAATCGGATCGATAATTGATTCACAGTTGGACCGATTAGATATGTATTTAATTTCATTTTAAAAAAAGTGGTTCTAGCACTCATTAAAAATCACACTAGCCTAAATCAGAATTAATGACTATTCCAGACGATAAGATTAAGGTTTAAAAACTTTAAAATTTATAAGAGGTCTTAGGTTTGATTTCTAGCTGCATCTAGGAATTAGTTCTAAAACATATCTAAAGTTACATTGTCTAATTTTTATTTTTTTTATCACTTTAAATTAGACGCAATATAATACTTTCATTGACTTAATTTGCTTAAATTTTCAATTAGCTAATTACTTTGTAGAAAGATTGATTAGTTCTTGATTGTGGGAAACCCTTTATTGATATAGATTTGTAAAATATATTTTTATGCAAAAATAACTTGATTAGTTTTATAATTAAACTATCAAATAAATTGATTTAAAATTGTAAAAAACTGACATTTAAATTTAAGAAAATCTTAGTACGATTAAGCTAGTAAAATATCAACCTAAATTATCTATATTAGTCTTTGTTTGATTAACTGTTTTTTTTCTTTTTCCAAAATTTCCATTATACTGCAAGGTTTGTTTTCGTAATTTATCATCTAATGTCCACAAATTTTAGTAAAAGTAGCTTACTAGGAGTTAGTTGTTATTATATTTTACAAGTCCGATATATTTCTAAAAATTAATTTCTTACTAAATTAATACTCTTTTTTGTAAACTTTGTACATAGTTAACAATTGCAATATATGAAAGTATGAATTGACTATTGGTATAAAAAAATTATGTTTGAATTGGCATTTTTTTATAATAATTAAAATAAAATGAGTTTGAGATAATATATATATATATATATATATCGTAAATCATATCGAAACCTACTATAGATCATATGATACCAAATGTAATGGTATTAGTATTTAGAATTAGATTTTGAACTTCATAAAACCATAATAATGTTGGGTTACGCTGTCGTCAGGATGCAATCGCAACAGAAGTTTAAAAATTTAAAAACTACACATCACGTATGAAATTAAAACATCCCAAAACTCATGTGATTGTTCAAATTATAAGTTTTAATATATTGTGTGGGAAAGTTTCAGAAACTTTATCTGAATTGCACTCCGCCCGATATAGATTTTGAAACAATTACATAAATAAATCTCCAAGTTTTTTAATTTCACCATTTGATTCGCTTTTAGAATTCCAAATATTATCCTCAAATGGTATCCACACTTTGAATATCCACTTACAACTGAATTCAATGCAAGTAGTTTCGATTCGATAATTCAATCTTATAACAATTTTGTTTAGACAACAATATACTAACAATTAGTATTTTATGTATTTAATTTAATTTTTAATTTAATAATTGAATCAAGAATTAAATTAGATAAAAAGTTGAAGAACTTTTAGAGATTGAAGAAAAAAGAAGAAGGGATAAATTTTTGAAAATTATTTTTTTTAAAGAAAGGAGGGTTATTTTTCCATCATTTTACCAATAAAAAATTTGATAGATCCTAAAAAGATCATCCAAGAGGGGTTACTAAAAAGTGTCCTTTAGTTTCTTCCACGTTGACTTTCATTCTTTTATTATCTTTAACTCTATTAAAAATTTTTCTTATTTTATAAGAACATTCCTCTTTATTTTTTACCTCTTAAAAATTAAATTTTCAATCTAATTTTTTATAGAAATTGGATTCCTCATCTAATTTTCTAACGAGCTTTCTACAAACTCACATTTAATGGGCCTAGGCCTAATTAATTAATTAGACCATAGTTAATTAATTCAATCAATTAAACTAATTTATCTAGAACTAGTTTGAATTTATGGATGAGATAGATAAAATTAATTGGATAAAATAGAATTAAACCGTTTAAGTATATAGTAATATATTTAAAAATATATTTGGATTGAAGTATTAAAATTTAAAATTTATGGCTAGGATTAAAATCTTGCATTTGGATTTGATGATTAGGTGAGTTATTAAATTGAAATGTCTAAATTGACCATTTGAAGATATAAACAAAAAAACACATAAATATCAACACAAATATAGAGAATAGGTTTTCTCCATTTACATTGCTAGTTTTTCTTCTCAAAAAACCTCAATTTTATTATATATTCTACAACAACTCCACAAAATGAATCTTATCACAAGTTCATCAACATTGAAACTCGCAAACAAAATCAACTATAACCAAACATCACATGATGCTCAAAAACTTGAAAAATGTTATTTTCCCTTTCCTTATTATTTATTGTTTGTTATTTATTAACACATATCAAATTCATACCAAAAATACTTACATAGGAAAAAAGAATCAAAGAAAGGGAAAAGATTGGTTCTTGAACCAAAAAAAAAAATTAAAAAAATCATATATTCTTGTCTGTCAAAATAAAAATGTGTCATTAGTAACCAGTGAAGGTTTGCAAAAAAAATAAAAAATTGTCAATTGCCACTTGTAATTGCTATATGCAGTATTATTTACTATTAGTGGCCATTAAAAACTGAAACATTTGTTTTGGATATGCATCAATGGCTGAAAAAAGAGGAGGAGAAAAAATAATTGGACGGCCGGCAAAGTTCCATTCGGTGATGATGGCCTGACACGACGCCGGTACAAGAATGGTAACAAAAAATTTTTTGAGTTGAAAGAGATTTAAGATTTGAAGATTAGTGCTAACAAAGTAGTTTTACTTGATAATGAACAATTAGAAAACTAATCATCTAATTTTCATCTAACATGAATTAAGAATTTTAGAGTTAACTGTAGTGAAGCGCATAAGAGATTCACTTATTCATGTAGATACATGATAAATTTTTTGTTGGCCACTCATTAACCTCCATATATAAAGATATTACATCCAATGTAAACTCATATGATTGTCATGCAATTGAAAAATATATCAAAATACAATATATCATGTACAAGATTATCATGGTATCTTAAATCCACGAACTAATTCTTACACTATCGTAATGAGAAAATTCTCATTCAACAATAAAATATTTTTAATTGAGAATTTTCAGACAAGGTAGTTTAGTGTACTTATTTCCCAACAAGTACCTGCATATATACACTAGTGTTTCCATATCAATGCCCATAAAATGAGGCATCCTACTTTCGAACCTACATCGTATGCGCAAGTTTCAACGAGATCATTTATGTCCCATCTCAATAATCCTTGATTTGAAATATTTTTAAAACTACAATTTTAGAGGCATATTCAACGATCGTCATCATAGGGACAATCATGCCCCATAACTATATATGATATAAGGATTTCATCTAATTTTTAAAATAAATTTAAGATGAAAATTATCAATTACTGATATTAAAATGAATAAGATTATTTTTATAAGAGTATAAGAACCGCCAAATCAATTCACTTGTTGGACATTACTCTAATAAATAATTGATATAGTATAAATTTTATTAAAAAATTGCAAAATTGAACCATATGCACCCTACTTTTAAGATAGCTTGAATTTGAACAACAATAATTACACATTATATAGGAAAATTTAGGTTTAAGCAAGTGGGTATATGACAACAATTCAAATGTTTTTGGGAAGACGGCAATTCCTTTTTATGAATTATGATTTATAAATAATGATAGAATTACTTTTTTGCTTTCTTATTTGTTAGGATTAAGAAAAATTAAACTACTTGATATTCAATTTTAAATTATTTGCTAAAAATACATTTGAGCTCGACAAACTAAGTTAGGTCACATTTTTTGTTCAACCAGATTTGAAGTAAGCTTGACCTGAACTTGGTTTAAAAAAAAGAATAAAATACATGTAAAAAAATCAAGTTAATCAATTTATTCAATTCAATTAAAATTTATTTAAACTCGATTCAATTTATAATCAAATTAAACTTCAATACAATTATTAAAATTCAATGAAAATTTTACTTAAATCTTGAACACTAATATATGCGATTTAAATTAATTTATTTACACTTTTATTATCATTACTTGTGACTACTTATGGCAGTTCAAAACAAATTTGGTGAGAAGACAATGGAATTCATGGGCTGGGCCTCATGAGTATATTCATGATTGGATGAGTGTATTTTTTTTTATTTTTGGGCTGAGCGTGAGGGAAGGGACAAGACCATGTCTTACATGGCCACAAGATTGATGAATTGAACTAATCAATAATACATGAGAATTACTATTAACAATTCAAAAATTAATATTTTATTATTTATAGTTTCTCTACAATAATGAACTATATATTATAGAACACCATTTGTGTATTTTAAAGTGCCAATATTGCACAATGTTTATGTTTGTCAAATGTTCTTTCAGTAAAATTTTAACACTATGTTTGGATCTTCAATTTTAGTTAAAAAACATATTGATAAAAAAGTATATTTTTAACATCAAATAATGTAACTTATGTTTTATTTTATGTACTTTTTTTTCTTTTTTCTTTTTTTTTTCACAATTTCCTTGATTCAAGCATCATATAAAGTTCAATTACTGATGAAATAAACATTTCTTTTGATAGTTGCCTGGAAAGAAAAAAAGCAAAAAAAAAGAAACCTTACTTTTTATGATTCTTAAAAACAAATAGCTCCAAATCCGTTTCCATGCTACATGAAAATTCAAGTAGTACTTCTTTTATTTTTTTTTCTGCATTTAATAATAATAATTTTATCCTTATTTTTTTAAACAATAATACACCCTCTGCTAAATTGAAAATTGAATAAAATTTTCAAAATCATATGTTTTATATACATCTTTTGATCAAATTGTCATTGAATATATTTCATTGTGCATTATTATTTTTGGTGTAAAATATGTTAGAATAATAGGGGGCAGTTAATGGGTGAATTTGAATAGTCTCCAAAATTATAAAGAAGTATAGTGAGAAAATATCCCATATGAAAAAAATAAAATGAAGCAAACTTATAAATTATTGCACATAAGATTGTAACATTGTAGAACTCTCCTCACAGTGTATCATAATAGAAACTAGTTTCGACAAGTTACGAGGATGGTGTGAATGTTGCAATGGATGCTTTAGGGTGAACTTCGTGTTTTTAAAATTTCAAAAATCAAATTTAATATTTATGATTTAAAATAAATTTTGTAACCTTCCGTTAACTTTTATCACACCCCATTTAAGATTAGTACCTGTACGGATAGGAGACTATCATGATCTTAAGACAACGTCAATAGATATAACTCCTACAAGTCCACTGCTTTTTTTTAATAATTTATATATATTTTTAATTTTTATAAATTATATGCATTTTTGTGATTTATTTGTGCTAAAGTACTTTTTATTTACATGAAAGTTATTTTCATTAAAATATTAAATATTCACAACACTTCACTTGTGCATGTCGTTACAAGGAATTGAGTAACATTAAATTTTTCAAAAAACTAAAGTACGATAGAGTAGCTGAGTGACATGGTGAATATGGATACATTCATCCAAGTGTGAAAGGTGCGTGGTAAGAGCTATGAAAGTGCGGGTGATTGGACATCCGTCTAGCTATGGACAGTGGATTAGTGATGGTATGCTTGATCAGTCACACTATCGGTAAAATGGAACGGTGTGTTCTCTGCATCGCTGTGGTGTGGTTGTAGCAGTGGTGCCGAAGGTGGTAGAACGGAGAGAAATTTCAAGAAGGATGGGTAGAACAAGAAACAGCAGAAGAAAGCAAAGAACGGAAACAGAGGAAGAAATAGGAAAAGAAAAGAAAAAAAAAAAAGAAAATTAGAAAACAGAACAATTGGAAAAAAGAGAAAAAAGAAAATTGAAACTAATTCACTAAATTAAACTTAATTTGGTCAAAAATTAATAGTTAATAAGTAAATTGTGAATGAGAAGCTGAGGTCTATTGGTGAGGGTGAGAACATGTAAGACGCTGCTGATTTCTTTGTCATTTTGATCTTAAATTCATACCATGTAATTTGGATATTTGTATTTACTATCTTATTAAATCATCAAATTCAAAAAAAATATTGATATTATACTTAAAATTTTAAAATTTCTTTTTTACAATTTAAATATTTTTTAAAATAAATCACATAATCCATGAATAGTGTAATTCTATTTTTTCCAATCAATTTTTATTAATTCCACTTTTAAAATCAAACGGATACCTTGAGGAATTATAGGATGTTTTCACTAAGAAGTACAAGAAAAAAGATACCATAGCAAATAAATTTGTCGTCTATCCTGACACTATTTTTAAAAAAATAGTGGTATTATTTTTTTAAAAATATATTTTTAATATTTTTTAAAATTATAAAATGAATTTAGCTATAATTTGAATTCGTCATGTTCCAAACAAATCTAATGACGACAATGAGGCGAGCTCAAATTCGAACCCATAATAAATAAGCTATGTTTGGAGCGGATTAAACAGATCTTGAGACAGATACGAGTTTTGGTTTTGTAAATCCGTCCTGAACCTGTCACATATTATTATTATTATTATTATTTAATATACAATAAATTTTGTAATTGCTAATTAGTTTCATCTTATAGATTTTTGAATTAAGTGACTATGCATATTGTAATATTATTTGAATAATTTAGAAATTATTTTTAAATTTTAACTTTAATTCAAAAATGCATGTAGATAAGTTATATAATTGATATAAATAAGGTCCAATATAAAATGCATTATGAATTAACTATATTAAAATTAAAAAAAGTGTATGTAGATAAGTTATATAAAATATTTCAAAATAGTGAGACATATAATTAAATTATATCCATCCTCTATGAATTAATGTAATTATCATTTTAGTAATTAAAAAAAATATAAAAAATATATTTTACCACATGTACCAAGTAAAAAATATCAACACATAATAATGATATATAAAAAAGGTAACTATATAAGATTAAAAAATATAAATTTTATTCTTGGTTGGATGAGGGTTCAAGGTAGAGTGAATTTCGAGTTTGGTCAAATTCATTCCAAACCCATGCTATTGTCCTAGATAAATCCAAATCCAAATCTTTAAAAATTTTGATAAATAAATTTCAAATTTTAACACACTCGCTCCTTGCAATTTGTGTTACACATTCTTCAAAAGCAAAACATTAAAAAAAGAAAAATAAATTCTAGAAATCCAAATTGAGAAGAAAATGAGGGGAAGAAAAAGTGAGGCTCCGATCTATGGTACTGATCAACCAAAGATATATTTCGAATCTTTCATTCCAAAGTGTTGGATAGCCTAACACTTTTACTATATATTAAAAAATTTTAAAAAATTATTAGTATTATTGTGAGTAACGCTTTACCATAAAAGCTAAACGTCTTCATATTTTATTATATTCTGAAAAATATTTTATTCAATTATAATATTTTGTCAAAAAAACTGTATGAATTGTGTAGCATGGCAAGCAATTATCTACTTTTTTAGTGTTGTGTGAGATGAATTTGGTTAATTTGAAGGACATTTGAAGACATCCTTTCATTTTCTCTCTCAAAAGCACTCTCTGGCTTTATTGTCTTCTTCTACGTCCATGAAGAGAGAGTTGGGTGGTGTGGACTCTTCCAATGTATCTTCTTTCTTTAGTTGCAACTTGATGTTGAGTAATATAAAATGGACAAAAAAAGAAATTTGGAATTTGTATAAGTTGGTGGGTCGAGAGATGGGGTTAGAGTAAATTTGAAGTTTGGTAAAATTCATCTCTTCTTTCTCGTTGTAATCCCTAATCTTAGTTTCAAATTATTAATTGCAATTAATATTATATTTTATATTGTATTTTTTTAATACATGTTAAATATAAATTAATAATATTATTTTATACATTTGACACTGATAATAATATAATACGGAATGCAATATCAACTTAATAAATGGTCAAAGTGATCACCAACCTCTTACTCTTTCTTTTAATTCCCACTCTTCTTCTCCAAATGCCTATCTACTCCATCTCTTTCTCCAGACACTACTTTGCTTGGCTGCTGCCACCCTCTCCACCCCTTCTTTTTTCTTTTCCTTTCCTTTTTATCCAAATTTCATAGTACACCTAATTAGCCACCTTGCCATATATAAAATGGGTAGGATATGAACTGACATGATTTTAAAGGTTAAATTTGTCTTTTAAAATCCTTATTAGTAAGACTAATAATGAAATTTGAAAAATTGTCCCATCCATTTTTATGGAATTGCTATATAAATTATATTTTAAAAATTCAATCAAAACTCCGTTGTATTATAATTTTGATGACAGATTAGAGTTTGAATGAATTAATAGGCACTACCTATACATACAAATCTAAATTTATTAATATTTAATATTACATTTAATAGTTAACTCTTAACTGTGTTTTCCATTAAAGTTTAATTTAATAATTAATTCTTCACGTGCTCAACAATTTTTTTCTTACAATTTTTTTGCTTTTCATTCATTTCAAGCTTTAAGACAAGGAACATATATCTTCAATTTCAATTTTAAAAAATTTAACATATTTGTAGAATGCACAGGATCTATTTTTGCACAATGAGTATTAATTTTTTTAAGAAAAAAATATTAAACCATTCGATCTACTACATTTTTTCACATTACCCTCTATACTTTTTTTTTCTGAGACTTTATCATTTAAAGTACACTGATTTTCCGCTTTACAATCCAAAAACCTCTGTCAATAGAATATTCTATAAAAATTTTGTCACGTGCGTGGCACATACAATTCTGTCATGTGCGCGACACATGCGAAATTTCTATTAAGTACTTAACACACAAGAATATTGTACCTCGCAAACCCAAACTTTGTAAATTTACTCACTTTGCTACCTGAGTTCAAAAAAACTTTAAAAAAAATTATGTATATATATATATATATATGTATTTTATCTTTTTTCTATTATTCATTTACAAAAAGTAAAAATTAATTATCACTTTCTATAATAAAAAATATATTTATAGTAAAACTAATTTTTTCATATATTACTTTTTACTTTTCTTGTTGAATTATAAATTATATTCTTTAATTTATTATTAAATTATAAATTAAAATAAGTTTTAATTAAAAATTAAAAATAAAAAAATATAAATGATTATTTGTCAATTTTGAGGTGAATAAAATGACTAATATACATTAAGTAAGTTTTAACATATTAGAATGCACTTTGAAAAATAAATTAATCTAAACTCAAGTAAATTGAAAAAGATAAAAATATTACTATTTTAAAATGACGTGGTCGGGTCTGGAATTAAACTGGATAAAATAAAATTAACCTGATTTTGAAAGTGGCAAAAGAACCCTCTAAGATAACGCTTATAAGGAGTAGGAGTAGGATGATGGGACCCGGACCGTGGTCAACAGGC